>JARYGA010047270.1:0-123120 GCA_030545235.1 Helianthus tuberosus | reverse complement strand
ATCCTCGGCTCATTCATTGAAATGGCCACGACTTAAGCACGGGGTGTAGGCATACACCTGCCGGTGCGTATATAAAAAGATATAACCGCCTGTTCGAGAATAACTCGCCGCGGGATTATATCATGTGGTGTGTCTATTAATCTTTAACCCAGTATTCAGCCCGGGCTACTGAACGTATAATAAACATGTAATTCTTTAACAAGTTTATTTTTAAATAATTATCCCAAGTTATAAAAGATATTTGTGCCTTGTGCATTTAAATCAATTTTCATAAATATTTTCAAAAGAGTCAGTTAATTGTATTTACCAGTGTAAACTGACGTATTTTCCAAAAAGATTAAGTGACAGGTACTGTACGTAATTGGCTGGGAGCTCAGGGCGTTAATAGTGAATCTTGCAAGTTCTAGACGTCTAAAGTCTGTTGAACAGTGTTTATCTTTCTGTTTTAAGATCCGCCTGTGGATCCATCTTACATTTCGTTTGTAATATTGATGTTACTTTCGAATCGGTTTGTAATATATTTACTTTAGTACTTCCGCTGTGCATTGAACTGTGATTATTTTGTCACACCCTGACTTTTGCGGAAGCGTGATTATGGTGTGACCTTCTTAATATCATTGCATTCAATCATAACATCAACTATATGATAAAACCATAACATTGATTTAAAACATAGACTTCAAATTCAAGTTTTACAAACCGTACAAATTATTTATGAGTTCATTAAGGACTATTCAAAAGATATTGAATGACACCAAGGTTTGGAAGACGTGTCTCATCCAGGAATAAGACACACTAACCAAACTCAAAGACCATGGATGACATCTTTATTCTTAACGCATCATAAAAACTTCCAACGCCCGCCAGATCCACTTACAATTTCCCTGAAATACATGTAGTTTGAAAACATCAACAAAAGTTGAGCGAGTTCATGTGTTCGTTTGTGTGTATGTATAAACCTTTGAAAACGTGGTAAGTATGTATGTAAGTCCCTGGTATGTAGCAATAAGGAAAAAGAGATCACCACTGGGTTGCAAAGCCAATGGTATGTGTGAAGTGATGCAGGAAGACTTCAAACCTAGCAGATTTCGCCAGTAAGACATAGTCCCCTCATGGTCCACTCAGCGGACTCAGGGGTGGGGCTCGCTACACCCGAATAGATCTATCACTCATGTCCCTTGGTCCTACAACGAGGATTAATGGCCTTAAGCGTTATACCCACCACTCACATGATCTAGAAGTAACCCTCCTTAGCTAATCATACCATGTATAAAAAGTTTGTAAACAATTGTAACATGTATTTCACCCCCGAAGTATAAAACTGAAAACAGTAAAAGAAAAGGGGGACATGAACTCACGGTTTTGCGTCTTCGGTACTCGTAACTCAAGTCTCGTCAGCAAACACGACTACCTACAAGGTTCTAATGTCTATTAGACGAACGGGTCGTGCCTTGTTTTAGTATTTACGTTTTTGAGTTACGTTTCTGAGATTATTCCAAATTGCAATTACTTGTTAAAATAATGATTATTTTAACTTTAAATTATGTTTAATTTTGGAATAATTGTTTAAACAGTACTTTCGTAATAATACTTCTCAAGTATTTCCTTCCCAATGATGGGTGTATCTCATACATGTATATTCGTATTCTTGTATTGGTATATCTTGCCATGTGTTGGCGTCGTATTCCGGTGTGTACGTATTTTCTTAATAAATATCCAATATATTCCCAAAACAATGTATTTTCAAGTCTTACTTATAAAATATATATAAACTTATTTTGTCCAAAAAATACTGTATTTCCAGAAAATATATATTTTTTCCAAAAATCATATATCTTCTAAATACTCTAGGAAAATATATTTTTACTTCCAAAAATAATATATTTTCTCTTTGTCGAAAATATGACATACTTTGTAATAATAACAAAAATCATATTCTCATTTCTTTCGTATCCAAAATAATATTTACCAAAAATATATTTACAACGGTATATCCTGAAATATTTTGTAAGTTACGTTCTATCATTCGGTTCCACAATTTTATGTGTGCAACTTATATATTTATTCCTTTGTGATTTTTTGTATTATCTTGGATTGTAAATTCTTGGTATTTTGTTAAGTCATATTATTTGACCCTAAAATAATATAACTACTACACGAAGTGTATAAATAATCACACACAATGTGTCTTTAATGTAAATATATATTCTAAATACATATTTATCCATTTTTATTTATAAAAACCAACCTCCAATACTTGTATTTTTGTAACAAAGTCTATGGCAAAGTTTCTATTGAAAACCATAGTTAAAACACACTTGCAAATATTTGTTTAGAAAGTATTTTTCTAAGCGTTTATATTTTTAGAAAATTTTGCCATAGTTTCCCCTTAAAATGGAGGTGTCCATGCTATCAAAGCATATCATTTTCTTTTCAAAAATCATCACAAACAATCAACAATCAATCTACACTTACCATGTGTTAAAACAAAGCTACTTACATAATAATCATGAACTTGAATTTTCATAAAAACTTGTAGTAACTTGGTAGTGTTTTTAGTAGGTTTAGTTACCCTTTAAAGTGTGTTTATTTCTTTAAAAATCTCATTCTTAAAGAATTTAGGTGTTTACAACTTACTAGATGATTTTTCCAAAAATCATTCTTTTGAATTTTTCTTGTAAGCAATGTATTCTTACACTTGTGTCACCACTAGAAACATGGTTAGTTTCTTTTAAAAACTATGTTTATACAAATCTTGTTATTTAACTTGGTTTCTTTAGAAAACTATTTTTGAAATCACTCAAGTTTATGTCTAGTAACATACTACATACTTCATCATTAACAAAATCATTTTTATTTTTCAAGTTCATGAAAGCATAAAGCATGGTGATCTTGGTCTTTCACAAGATCACCACCTTAACTTACTAGATCATGTGTTTAATCACAATCTAGTAGGTTCCTTATGATGTCTAACATCACCAACTCAAATCATCAATTATCAAGAAGCAAATAAACACAACTCAACAAGTATTCATATGTTTATAAGCTTATGTTAAAGATTTATGATTATGTCTTTTAGCGTTCATCATGTTTAACAATGTTCCTCATCTATTAACCATCAAAATATGAAGTAACAAGAGTTCATAAGAGCCTTACTACTAGCTCAAGGCTAGGGAAGAACACAAGATGATGGTGATGACAAATGTGGAGGATAATAGCAAATGATGAAGGTCCTTCAAGATCCTCAAGCTCCTTAATCTAGCTTCTAACACCTTGTGTACACCTTATAATGTATGAGAATGAGATGGAAATGGGGGTGGTGGTGGTGCTTGTTGTGGCCATGAGGTGGGAAGAAGAAAGGGAGGAAGGAGGTGTTGATGAGAATGAGCTCTAATGATATCTTATAACCAAGTTTTAGATGTTTATCCAATGGGTATTATGTTCCCTAAGTACCATTCATGATCTTCTAAGATCTCAAAGTGAATCCAAGGAAGATCATGGAAGATCAAGAGAGATCTATGCTGGGGCCACACCTTTGGTGACCGTCCACATATATGGGGGGGGGGGGGGTAAGTGTTGGATGATAAGTTAAGTTATTAAGTTAAATTTCAAGTGTATAGATTAGTGTTTATGTGTATGATAGGTTATATAGTGTGTTAAGGTGTTCGGGGGTCATAACTAGCTCAGAAACATTAAAACAATGTCTCTAGTATAATTTTGGTGTTTCGGGTAGTGTCCGGTTGTTTGGTTGGATACCGGTTCGTTAAAGTGCTAAACTATACCGTTTAGTGTTTATTATGTACCCTTTTGTTACACTTTTAATTCCCAACACTTAGGAAAGCATTCAGGACCATTTAGTCATATTTTTGCATGTTACTAGTTTGTTAAATTGCTGAATTTTGTTGAAATATGCAGAATTCTGCACTTAATGTGAGTTTTAGGCACTTTCCGACACTTAAACTATCACCTAGTGAAGCAGTTTTGTGGTCCTTACTTCCCTACACACTATACTAGTGTAGAACTTGGTTTCTGGCTCATACTAGGTCTCAAAACACTATCTGTCTATGTACTGAACCCCGTCAGCATTTTCTGTTTTATCCGTTAACTGTGCTAACTGTGCTTTGTGCATCATGTATGTCAATATGGGTTGCATGTAATGTTAATGTGACATTATGAAATATGTGATGCACATATAAGTATGATGCAGTAATCAGAAAGCAATTCAAGTCATAAAATGTAAATTAACACAGTCATCAAGCACTAATCATCATTTAATAATTGTACGGATGCATGCTAATTTGACAGTTGTCACATTCTCCCCCTGTTAAGAAAATTTCATCCTCGAAAATTGTACTACCTAAACTCCTTAGGGTTACATTATGCGTGTATGTATATGGATAATATTGAGGTAGATAACCACAAAACCGAATCAAATATTATTCACATCAGGTGAATCCAGGGGCATATTACAATAATCGGAACCCAGCAGTAAAAAAAAAGTATGTGTTTCAGGATTTGTTGCCAAAGATACAAGACGTATTGACGTATAGTCTAGCGTAATTCAGTTAACAGGGGTTCCACAAAAGAGGAGTTTTGACCAATAGGATTCTCAAACAATCGGTCACAATATGCAAACGAGTTTTCACAAACCATAGCATCCGCTATATGAAATCAAAATCAACAACTTGAATATGAAAATGATCTGTCAACTTTCGAATAAATAAATCATAAGGATTAGTGTGTTGACATTCTTGAATTGCAAAAATACACTGAATGAAATACAAGCGAATCTGGTGTATCGTTGTCTTAATTCGTAGTTGCATCAGAAATGTTTAAATGATAAGTCAAACAAAAGTGTATGTAGTTTTGTGTGAAACAGTTGACCATGATTAGCACAAGCTACAAATTTGCAATGACACCACAAGGTGTCGTAATGACAAGATTCAATAATAGTGGTTACTGAACAAGATCACCGTGTCTGAAATCAAATGAAAGTGTACTGAGACAATCTGAAGATTTGATTTACACAATGTCATAAAGTTTTCAGTTGAATACGGAACATCAAAGAGCCACTGTTTTTGATCGAAGATGAAAAAGCAATAAGTACTGCAAGGTAATCAATTTATAACGAAAGAATCGTTAGGAGGTACACCGTGGTATGAAATGAATCTATGTACCGTTGTCTTAACACACGACTTTGTTGGGACCGCTTAAAACGGATTTTAGAGCAAGTAAATGAATAAACAATTAAGTCCGTGTATGAAGTGAGTACCCAAATTAGCGCAAGCTTCAATTATGTGAAAGTATCACCACAAGGTATCGAGACCAACAAACAATTTAGTGGAGTCGTAGACCAATCAAGTCCACTACGACTCGAAACAAAAGAACCTTTGCAAGAATATTTGAATATAATGTTCTCAATACATCATATGGCGTCTCAAATCGAACATGCAAAATGGATAAGTTCAAGAAATTGAACTTGGTTTTAGCGTAATTCGACAATAAACGTATGTATCAACATTGGAATCTCAGCATGGTTACGAAGATAAACCATGAGTGTAAATTGAAAGAAAAGAAGTCTCAAGAAAGTGTGTTGACTTGGTACAAAAGAGCCAACAATTACAATAATGTAGGTCATTCGAATCATAAATCAGTAATATTTGAATTTCAATGAAGCGTTTATTCAAAACGAAACCACATGCGTAGCAAATGGTGCATGTGTGACATATAAGTTTCCGAGTACTGAAACAATGAGTATTTGCTAAGATGAAGAAATGACCAAGTATCGAAGCAAATGTGTGTTCGATCTCAGCGAAGAAAATTAACGCGATGCAACTACCATTAAGGGGAGTAAAGATGCAAATATCTACTCACTAGAAGCAAAAGTAAAGATTTCAACAAAAGAAATTTAAGTACTCTCTGCTTTGTTAACTGAAACAGCGTATATGTCAGGATGATGGGGTTTGCTTGAGTTAAAAGGTGTGGTTCCTAAGCAACAACCTTTACGAGTTTGGACATGGGTTCCCAAGGGTCCTAAGTACATGTTTTCTAAATTCTCAAAGTTTCGTATTCTGTGTAAAACTGTTTTGTGCATCGTGTAGGGAACATCATCTTTGTGTACGTTAAAATAAGTTAGATCATCGGTCAGTTGTGAAATAGTAGTTGGATCCTCACAGTTAGCTGAATAATTCATTAATCCTCGGCAAGAGTTACCGACTCTTGTTGGTTAGCTCGTTCGGCTCCTGGTAGTTGATGCTCATTTGAAAATCATCGTCCTTCTTCTTGACGAGCAGAACTGGGGTTACCCATAACGGGAATCTTGGTCTGTTATCTTCCTTCTCTATCAACTACTGAAGCTAGACTGACAATCCTTGCATCTCCGAAGGTGTAAGCCGTCAGGGTGCATTGATTGCAGGCGCGACGCCTGGAATCAAATCGATGCAAAATTCGATTTGTCATTGAGGAGATAATTTTGGCAAGTCTTCGGGGAAGACTTCAGGATATTTCCTTATCATAGGAATATCTTCGAGTTTGCTTCTTCGGCTCCCTTGTCCCACGACATGAGCCAAGAGAACAACACATCCTTTACGCAACAATTCTCGTGCCTTCAAGCAATCAGTAATTTGTAGAGGCGTATCCTGCTTCATGAGTCATGATCATTTCTTCGTTCGCCGTCGGGATGCGGATATCAATCTCCGCTCGATCGCTCGACAACTAATCCATCCCAAATACAATGTCAAAGCTTCCCCACTCAACTAGCAGTAGATCAAGCGTTATCTCACGCTCTCCGGGTTCTATCTTGCTTATTCCAAATACTTCGTTGACTTCCACTAGCTTTCCATTAGTTAGTTCTATCATGTACGGGTTATCTAACTTACTTGCTACTAAACCAAGTATACTCTCAAACTCTAAAGATGCGAAGCTAAAATTTGCAAAAGTATCTAGCAGCGTAGATGCATAATGTTGCGTAATATGGGACGTACCGATATCCACGCTGGAATTCCTGGCGTATCTCCCTAGCTCCGGTGTTGAGCTTTCATCCTTGTGCCTGATTGTTTTTAGGGCAATATTTTCTTAAATGCTTTTTGCTTCCACAGTTAAAACAACCTTGAGCACGTTTCTGTTTGTCACTCGTTCTGCCTTGATAATTGTCATTGTCGTTGTTTTCTTCGTGATTCTCGCTACCATCTTGGCCTCCATTTCTACATTCAGTATCTTGCCTACAAGTTTCCTTAGGATGCCCCCTCTTGCCACAGTTATCAAATTTTCCATATTTACATCGCCCGACATGATAACGTAGACAAATGTCGCACTTAGGTAGGATACCCATGTAGTCTTTTCCCTTTTTGGCCTTCTTCTTGTTACTCGCCCGAGTAACCTTCTTGAAATTTACGAGCTTTCTCTTGTTATCTCCAGATGAATCTACAGGAGTCTCCTCTTTCTCTTCCGAAGTGGAAAATTTTCCTAGTCTAACCGCTTCTTCAGTGAGCACCACACTTATGCCGATAGCCTCGGTGATCGTTAGAGGTTTAGATGTTGTTACCAGGCTTAGAATCTGAGGTGCCAATCCTCCGATGAAGTGTTCGATCTTCCTAGATTCTAGTTCCACCAGACGCGAAGCAACTTGTGATAAATCGTCAAATCTCTGCACATACTCAGTTATCTTTGGACCTTCCATTTTCAAGTTCCACAGTTCAGTCTCTAACTTCTGGACTTCTGCCCTAGAGCAGTATCTTTTACGCATCAGTTCTTTCAGTTCGTCCCACGTCAAAGCATACGTAGCAGTCTCGCCCATTGTCTGAACCTGAAGGTTCCACCATGACAGAGCCCCATCTATAAATAGTCCAGCTATGTACGTGACCTGATGTTCTGGGGCACATTTGCTCAACCGTAAAACATAATCCGTCTTCTCAACCCAGCGCACGAAGGCTAAGGCACCCCCAGTGCCGTCGAATTCTCGAGGTTTGTGGTTCAAGAACTGATCGTAGGTGCAGCCTGCGGCATAATCCACATAGGGCATTAGTAAAGCACTCTTGGAAATATCCAAACGTTTTGTAATGCGTCTTAAGTGACTAACATTACCGTTAGGTGGTTTATTTCCTGGGGTACCTCCGCCGCGTTCAGAGCGAAGGGCCTCGTGCTGTGCAATGGCCTGTGAGATGCACTCTTGTAATTCTGCCGCTGTCGCTGGCAGAGGGTTGTCGGTATCGATGTCCCCTTGTATCGACATCTTCTAAGAAGAAGATCGGTTAGGTCAGGTCTTATTTGTCACACCCCCAAAATACCAGAAGCGGAAACCCCCGCGAGGCGTGTGAAGCACCAGGATCTAGCCACCAATCACATTGAACTCATAGGTATATTTAAATAAAACTTTCATTGATTTAACATTAAGTGTTACACGTTACAAATAATTCACAGCATACAGCGGAAGCATAATTCATTAGTTAAGTGTTTATAAACCACATGTAAAAACCATTAGTCTTGTATTACGATTCCAGTATCTCGACCCATGACCACTCCAGCCTCCCAGACAGCAAGTT
The DNA here is from genome assembly GCA_030545235.1 of Helianthus tuberosus. NCBI lineage: Eukaryota > Viridiplantae > Streptophyta > Magnoliopsida > Asterales > Asteraceae > Helianthus > Helianthus tuberosus. The sequence continues at coordinate 114,580 of JARYGA010047270.1, read as the reverse complement.
CCAATGATATGCACCTAAAGGCCTGCAAGGCATGTAACAACAAATCAACAACAAAGTTGAGCGAGTTCACAGTTGGGTGTTCGTTTTAAGTTGTTTCAAAAACATAGTTTTTCTTTAGCTGGCTTACTTGCCGTGGGGGTTACCCCATAGTTGAAAATACGATTAACCAATTCCTTCTTTCCCAAACCATAACCAGTGGGGGCTTCCCCAAGTGAACCACTAGACCGTTACCATATCGACTACTGACGAAAGTAAGTTGTGCCCTAAGTCAATGTCTATCATCATTGACTGTTTGCCATGATCCATTAGTACACGCCCGTCCCACCGGCACGGTGTGAGGTTTGTCAAACCTAATAGCGCTATTAACTAATGACCCGCTCGCCATCGGCCTCGGCGATTAAGTCGATATAAAATGAGGGACTTAATAATAGAGTTTTGTCTAGTAAGTTTAAGGTTGTTGTCCTACCCAAGGAGGACGAACGTACGTATTCTACCTAAGGAGAATACGCAGGATTAATATTGGCATCCTACCCATGGAGGATGGCGGTACATATCCTACCCAAGGAGGATATGCAGGTTCCGTTTTAGTTCTTTAACCCATTCCCAACCACCGGGAATCCCATGCCTTAGAAAGAGTGTGAACTCACCTTTGGTTGCTCAGTTTGACTCTTAAAAATAGCTAGCAGTCAAGGTCGGCCAATCAAGTCCTAATATGATTACCAGTTAGTCATTTAGTGGTTTCAAATGGAGCACAAAGTTCCTACACGTATCTACCACATAACATGTACACACTATAACAGTTCACGCCCATATAAACATTCCGCCTATAGCTACTCAAGAGCAAGCACACGATATTGCACATAACACTTTCATTGACATAAAACACGTTCGATCATTATCGGATAACATAACCGACATTTAGACATGCAAATCACTAGTTATATTGTCTCAGCTTAAACATCCAAAACTGGACTGTTTTCGGGTATTTTAATAAAATAGTCAACTTATTTCAAAAATTCCCAAACTTTTATAGAACGTTCTAAACAATCCATATATTACTTTGTAAAAATATCGGGATCCAATTCAAACCAATATTTTATAAAATATCATTTACCGGACTACAATCAGATTCGTCACTTTCTGACTGCAGTCCACAGAATAATTCATCTAAAATTCGTCGTAAATCTGATTGATGAAATTCCAGTTGGAGGATTACAACGACATTAGTGGTCATCTACAGTATAAATTTCATGAGCTAATTCTACAAAGATTTCAAGTTATGATGAAAAACATCACACACATTTTCTACAGTAAAAACGCAGCTTTTGCTGCTGTACAAAATGGACCTTTAAAAATAGTAAACGACCTCGAAAAAATATGATTCCAGTGCCATTTGATTCGTTTTTCGAAAATATATAATTTAGACTTTAGAAAATCAATTTTTGATTTATAACGGTCCGTTTACAGCCAACTGAAGTTGGCTGTAAATGTTACTCAGCATGCTGTTTATAGCTTAAATGTCACTAAAACGCACACATACGATCACCATACTTTCTAATAAAGTTCCATATGATGATCAATCATCGTATTACTAGAAATCAACATGCAATCATCATCCATCTACTAAACAACATCATTCTAACAATATATCATCATGTTTCATCTTCAAGCAAACTTTATGTTCAAGTTTTTAGTTTATGTTCTTTAGTGTTCTTGTTATTTTCATCATACTACATAAAAATAAAAGTAAACAAGAGTTATGAGAGGTCTTACTACTAGCTTTAAGCTAGGGAAGAATACTAGAGAAGAAGATGACAAAGATGGTTGATGAAAGCAAATGAGAAGGATTCTTCAAGATCTTCAAGCTTTAAGCTCCATGTATCACCTTCTAACACTTGAATCAAGCTTAAAAATGGAATGATGGTGGTGACTAGGTGGTGGTGGTGGCGGCACCTTCTATGGCCTAGAGGGAGAGAGAGGAGTTGAGGGAGTGGGGTGAAGTTTGTGAGGATGACATGGACGTTATGATCTTTTGTAATCCAAGACCCATACTTGTAGAGATTTCATTCTAATATTTTTGTACAAAGAATCAAGCAAGATCTATATAAGATATGAGATAATATCTAGTAGGATTTGGTGATCTTGGGTGGGTCCCTTGGACCATAAATGGTGAAGGGGGGGGGGTTAAATGAAACTTTGATGGTAAGTATGTAAATAATAGTTCAAATCCATGTATAAGGTTACATGTTTTAGTTAGTAGATTTCTAGTGGGTGTTAAGGTGTACGGGGATCATAACTAGCCAAGAAATAATTAAACAATATTTCTTGCAATATTTTGGTGTCCCGGGTAATGTCCGGTTGTTCGATTAGATACCGGTTTGTTAAAGTGCTAAGTTGTTCCGTATAGTGTCTTTTATGTAACTTTTTGTAATAGTTTTAATTCTCAACACTTAGGAAAACATTCAGGACCATTTAGTCAATTTTCTGCACAAGACTAGTATGTGATGCATATGTATGTATGATGCAGAAATCATAAAGCAGATACGTCATTAGTTGTAATTAAGCACAGTCATTAAGCACAATTTAATATTAATTAATCGTACGGATACATGTAATTATGAGGTTGTCACATTATTTGTTTAGGGAGTGCATATAGTTGTTTAGAGGTCATATGTACATACACATAATAGATTATCATACCAACCAATCAAGCAATAGCATAATCATAGCATAACCAAGTAATTTGAGAATTATGTTTAATGAGAGTATAGCAAGCAAGCACGTAGCATTATAATTATAGCACACACATATAGATCAACAACGTGCTTAACGAAGACATAGCGACTGAGCTTTCATTGGTTATTGGCCACAAAGTATTGTCGCATGTTTAATGATGATTGGGCTCTCATTATTCTCCGACCACAATTGCATTGTCTTACAAAATGTATCACATCAAAAGGGACACAGGGTCACCCTACCCTTGTCCAATAAGTATATCAGCGTATCAAAATTACGTAGTCAGAAGTGGTCTTCAAAAGTCTCCACAATCTCGGCTTATCTTTAGTGTCTTTACCCAAATGTAATGCAATCCGCATAATTCCAGAAACCAACTATACTGGTGACTGAGGTGGAGGAGGAAAGAAAAGTAGACTGCTAACATACGTGAACTACTCCTCGAGCTTATATATACGTCAAAGTAATTAACTGATCTGCCGCTCGACAGTCAAGAAACGAGCATCAAAAAACCTGGGAAAGGTGCAATAGCAGCAGGTGAGAGCGCAAAAGGAATCTTTGATAAATGTGGAGGATCAAGGTATACTGGCAATAGGCAGGGTGGAGGATGTGGTGTCAGCTCAAGCTCCAACATTCTGCGACTTATAACCTCAAACTGTAGCCGATGTGACAGGAGCATCTCATTTTGTGTATAGCCTCCATAATGTGAGGGGTGGCAGGGGTCTGAAATCAGCATAGTGCATGGTAGGGACCATAGGAATGGCTCGTCCATCGGTGAAGTATTGAAAGGAGCAAACGGTGCGGCCTGTGAGGTTGGGGAAAATGCTGCTGTAGCTAAAGGATCGTCATGCGGGTGCTGACCTGTAGTACCTTTCCGGGGTGTGGGTATGTCCTGAAAGAAAGCGATAGGCATGCCGGTGCAATGGGCGTCGGTCTCCATCGGGGCAACATCAGCGGGTGAAGGTGCAGGAACAAACGTCTCAACCAATAAGGAGATCATCAGGTGCAGGTACTGGGTCAGGTATAAGGGGTGCAATGTCTGGTAAACCAAAAGAAACATGGTCAGGATCAGAAATCGGCTCAAGATCATTAGGCGCATAATCAGGCTGACCCAAAAGGAGCAGAAGCTAGCTCAGGAGCAGGCTCTGGGTCGGGTAAAGGTGTGGGATCTCGAGCAGGTGATAGTGCAGTAGTCATAGCGGTGTCGTCATCCGAGTCAGTAGCAAAAAGCGGTAACCTGACCGTCTGTAAGGCTGAAAATGTCGCAGACTCAAAGGAGTCTGAAATCGAGTGTATACTAGAATCAGAGGATAGCTTGATAACAGGGGTCTCAAGAAGTATAATTAGTAACAACGTCCTCGTCTAACTTTCCATCATCATGGGCGTCATCAGGGGGACCATCAACAAACATGTCAACGTTATCATCAACTACTCGTCGAGTAGCCAACCTTTGGAAGGAATGTTCACAGGAGGTGCATCATCGAGGGTTGGAGCCATGGTGTGCTCACCATCAGGATGACCAGTGATGAGGTGGTCATGGACTGAAACAAGGATGACAAAAAGATCCTTGTCGGGGAAGCCATCAGCAAGGGTAAATCATCACCAAATTCTAGTAGCACGGACGGTCGGAAGTCGTCCTCGTCCTCGATCAGCGTATCAGGATCACTCTCAGTGTCTGACGTAAATATCTCCGGCGCAGGTGCAATCTCATTATCTGTGGCGGTGGCCGTAGGGTCGTCAATATCTGATTTCTTGCTTTCTAAAATAAAGTGACATGTGTGCCGGTACATAATAGTCATAGCATGTATATCCATAGTAATCACTAACAATTAGTGTATGCAAACAAAGGTAATTTATCATGTAGTCATGTATTCACATTATTCTTCATGAAACTTTCTATCCTTCCTAGTCTCTCAGACTAAGCCACCTAGCCTCTCAGACTAAGCTTCCCAGTCTCTCAGACTGAACTCCCTAGTCTCTCAGACTAAACTTCCCAGTTTCCCATACTGAATTTCCCAGTCTCTCAGACTAAACTCCCAGTTTCCCAAACTGTCCCAACTAGTCTCTCAGTCTAACTACCCAGTCTCTCAGACTGAATCTCTCAGATTAAACTCCCATTCTCTCAGACTGCCCTAGCTAGTCTCTCAGACTAACTCCCTGTTGGTGCATAAATGTCTGTTAACTTCGTCTTTATAGAGTCTTGTGTCTAGATAGGATAGAATGGTGCTTGGTACGAGAAAAACAGGTTTTACATGTTTAAGGGTAATTTCGCACGAAATTAGCATTGCTAATTTCGCACGAAATTACAAGCCCTATATATACCATGTTCACCATCTCATTTGTAAGGTTTTCTGATTCTGAGACGAGGTGCTGCCGAATTGTAATCAGACTTGTAAAAGCTCAGGAAATCAGTAATAGATAAAGATTAGAAAGGAACAAGCTGTGTTGACATCATTTACATTGATTCCGCCTTTGTTTTTGATGATGAACTACTCAGATTGACTCATTAGGGTCACCGGACGATCCTACAAGTGGTATCAGAGCTCAGGACGAGGAGTTCATACCAAATCAGCTTGATTTTACCAGATTCTCTCACTTCTACTCATTCTTTTCTGATTTGAACGAGATTGAACGGACAAAATGACCTGATTTTCACATATATCAAGCGAAACATAGTTCTAAACAATCCTTGAAAGAATTGGACTAAAATTCAACTGAAACTGATATAAATTCTAATTTCGTTTGAAAAGTTGATTCGACTTGCTGATGTCATCCTAATTTCGCACGAAATTACCCTTCTTATTTCGCACGAAATAACATTTGTGACATTTAATTTCGTATGAAATTACATAATTTCGCACGAAATCAGCATTGTGTTCCTAATTTCGCACGAAATTAACAGATCTTTCTTATTTTCATACGAAATTACCTATTTCGCACCAAAGGTTATTTCGTGTGAAATCATATTTCGTGTGAAAGCTCTACTTCGTTTGAAATTGTTTGTAAAGTCCAAAATTTTTCTAAGTGTTTGTTGATCATTTCAGGTACGTGAAGATGGATGATTTTAATCCATTTTGTGATATTTTTGCCTTTACTGGAAATGGTGGGGATGATACTTCAAACGACACGTCAAACAACACAAACGAGAAATATCCGAATGCTAGGAAGACTCTTTCGGATACATTAAGTGTTGAGAGTGCGTATGGGACGTATAACAAACCTCCAAAGTTGTTGGCAATAGAAGACTACAATAGGTGGGCTACAAGATTTGACGAGTGGCTTCAAGCCTTTGCATATCAAAGCTGGAAAAGTTTAAAGATTGGTTACACTAGAGGAGAAAGTTTTGGTGAAAGTTTGGCAGATCCTAATGATATTGAAAGATATATTGCTGAACAAAAGTGAATTGCGTTGATTCATCAGTCTGTGAGAGATGATATAATTTCATTGATTGAATATGTAAATTCAAAAGATCTTTGGGAGAAACTGAGGGTAAAGTGTGTAGGCAGTGCTGAGATAGTAAAAAACAAAAAGAAATTGCTAAGAAAAGAGTTTGATTTATTTGGTTGTTTGAAGAACGAGTCTGTTTCCAAGATGATTGAGAGATTCGGGCATCTGAAATTGGAGCTGGCAAGACACAAGATTGTATATACTCAAGAAGAGTTGGTTGATAAATTGTTCGACTCGCTGCCGAATGAACAAGATTGGCAGTACTTTGCATTAATGCTGAAGAATACAATTAAGTCTGAAGATTTAACAGTGGATCTGCATATTGAAAGACTAGAGAGTCACGAGTTGGAGATCAAGAAATCTAGCAAAGTCAACAACTCATCTTATCAGCAGAATGTGGAGTTATATTACAGAGGGAATCTACCAAAGACTGGTTCTCCAAGAACAGCATTTTCTGCAGAGAGTTCAAAAAATGTGAATCAAGAAACTCCTCACAGTGGTTTTCATAGTGGATCTTCTTCAACAAGTCCAAGCCAATCTGCATCAAAGAAGCTGTTCCAATGTAACATCGCTGTGGATCTGAAGAACGCTCAAAATTTTAGTGAAGAGTAAGCAAAACAGTAGATGGTGTTTTTAGCGTCGGTGTTAGAATCGTACGAGAGCCTAGTGGCGGGCAAGATTGGAAACACCAACCTGACTAAAGAGGACTATGATCAAATAGATCCTGAAGAAATGGAATTGATTGATATCAGGTGGTGGATGGCCAGTGCAGTCCGGAGAGCGCAATGATTTATGGAGATTACTGGGAGACATTCAATTGGCGGACCTTCCACCAAATTGGGCTTTGACAAATCAGAGGTCACGTGCTTCCGATGTAAACAAAAAGGACACTTTAAACGTGAGTGTCGTAATGCTCCTACTGATGATACTGCAAATCCATTCCGTGAAGATTACTACAAAAGAGCAATCTACCATCAAAACAAATCTGAACCCCCCAGAATGAAGCAGCTTGAGGATGCCCCCAAAGAAAAATCAAGAGCTCTTGTTGTTATTCATGATGATGAGGGATATGATTGGAGTGATGTATTACCGGAAGAAGATGCAGTAGGGTATGCGTTTGTAGCAAAAGAAGAAGAAGTTCCTATCAAAGACACCAGAACTGAAGAACAAAAATACCAAGCAAGAAAGTAGAAAGCAGAAAGCAGAAAGCAGAATACAAGATGATCAGATTATCTAAGGTGTTCAACGAAGCCAAGAGAGCAAAGAGATGGGATGCTGATAGAGAATGTTACCTTGATCCTCAAGGAAACATTGCTATTGATACGAAAACTCTGAGTATAGAAGTTTTTATTGAGGAATACAAAGCAGAAGAAGATGCCAGACAAAGAAAATGGTGGGGAGGAGGAGAATCTGATGAGAAAGAGAAAGAAACAACAAAAGAACCACAGTCAAAGAAAGTGGATGATGGAATTATCGATACTTCACAAGAATTTACCGCTGAAAACTTGGGGAAGATGGCTGACAAAGTGCTTGCTGCAAAGGAACTTGAGGTAGACTCTAAGTCTGAAACTGAGTCTAAAAGCAAGGTCAGCCCAAAAGTTTCAACAAGTGAGACAGGTAAGAAAGTCAAAGGTGATAGTGACTGCAAAAGTTGCATGAAAAACTGCAAGTTTGTAGTACACTTACGTACTCTAGTAATGCAAAGGTTGAAGAACTGACAAGAAAAGTTAGAAAGGTTGAAGATCAGATTTTAGATCGTGATAAGATGCTCAAAGCTTCAAATGATCGAGCTAACAAGTTAAATGATAAAATTGAAAATGATAAAATTGAAGTAGAAAGAAATAAGAAAGAAAATGAAAAATTTGTTCTTGAAAATCGTAAAATTTCAGAAAATTTTGAAAAATTAAAACGAACGGTTAAAGATTCTGATGAACGAAACGGTAAAACCAATAAAGAAAATGAGCATTTAACTGTTGTTCTGAGACACAAAGAAGAGCAAATCAATCAACAAATGGATGAGATTGCTACATTGAAGCTTCAGTTTGAAGAAGCTAAGATTGAGAATGAGCGTATCAATCTGAAATTAACCAGTTACAACTCCGCAAGCTTTGTTTTGCAACATATTGTTCCCAAACCCATCGGGAAAAACAAAGCAGGCGAAGATGTTTACTCGGATGGAACTGGGGTTGGGTTTCATCAGGTTCCACCGCCAGTGTTAAACAATTTCTCAAAGAAAAATTCCGGGTTGGTTAATGATGAAGATGAAACAAATGAAATAAAACTTCCAGAGTCAATTGATGTTATATTTTCTTCATCTGATGATAGTGTTCAAACTGATATTGTGAAAGGCATGGCTGAAAGTGTTTTGAAGTCTGATAGTGATTCAGTTGAGGATGAAGCATGTTTTCTGAACAATTACATTCCAAAACCAAAATCCAAAAACAACTTAGGTGGTGAACCGGGTCTTGTGATGTACAAATGGCTGGATCTGATAAGTTGTATTCGGATTCTGTTTTTCCACTGGAGAATGTTAATGTTGCTAAATTGACAAATGTTTTTAAACTAGTTGAAATTGATTTGTCTGAAGTAGAAGGTTTGAATCAGACAAAAAGGCAAATGAATTTTGAAAAAGATAAAGCTTACTATAAGAAACCTGTTTTTCCGCCGTGTTTTTATAACAACAATCAAAACAAATGGTCGGGTGGTTATCAGGGTGGTAAGAGTTATCAGAAAAGAATTTTCAAAACAAGAAGTTTGCTGAGAAAAAGGTGTTTGTGAACAGTTCGAGTTCACTTTCTGATGAGGAATCTGAATTTTTTTCAAAATCAAACAAAGAGTTCTTTGAGGAGAGGGCCTCACAACCTCAGTCTGAAGACACAAGTCGGGTAGTTGATACTCGTACATGCTTCAAAAGTAATCAAGTTGGACATATTGCACGGAAGTGTACCAACTTGAAGCCTAAGACTGAAGTTGTAATGAATTCAAGAAAGAAAGATGATGTGAAGGGAAAAGCTCCATTGATTGTTGAGAAAAAGGTTTTGAAAAATGATAACACCAAGATCAAAACTGAACCTGTTAAGAATATGGTAACTAAAAATGACAAGTTTTACAAACGGGTTGCGTCGCCTCAACAAGCATGGAAGCCAAAATCTAAGAAACAAACTTCAACTCCACAAGAGAAGAAGGTTGTTCCTAAAAAGATTCTTCAAAATGAAAACAGAAAAGAAAATATTTCAATTTCTTATGAAAATTTGGTGAAGAAGAATATTTCATTGGGAAATGAGGTTAAAGTTAACATTAAGGAGGTTGTTGATAACAAATTGGAAATGAATGATAAAAATTTTCCACCTCTTAAATCGGTCGTAAAGTGCATAGATGAGATTAAGTTACCCGAGTCTGATGAGGCTTGGGTAGCTTATTTTAGCTAATCATATTTCTATTTGGTGCAGGAGCTTCCAAGATCCGTTTCGCGTTGGATTATGGATAGTGGAGCTTCTCGGCACATGACAGGGAAAACAGCCCTGCTGTATGATGTCAGAAATTTCAATGGTGGTTATGTAGGATTTGCAGGCAATCAAGGTGGTAGAATAGTTGGTGAAGGAACGTTATCCAATGGGATTGTAACGTTTGAAAGAGTTAACTACATCGCCGAGCTTGAAAACAATCTTCTGAGCATATCTCAGATCTGTGATAGGATGTATACCACTCACTTTACTGACAAAGAATGCTTGATCTTGAAACCGGTATTTGTTGTTCCTGAAGAATGGATTATCATGAGGGCACCTAGAGTGAATGATCTGTATGTATTGGACATGAGTGTAGCAACTACAACAACGGGTCAGGCTCATTGTTTTGTTTCTAGAGCAACTGAGAAGGAATCGCAATTGTGGCACCGGAAGATGGGACATATTCATCTGAGAAAAATGAATCACTTGGTGCACAATGATTTGGTTATGGGTGTTCATGTCAAAGGTTTTCATCTTGAGGGGGAGTGCATTAGCTGCATCAAAGGCAAGCAACAGAAGAAATCACATCCTCAAAAGAAAGTCAATTCAGTATTGAAACCTTTAGAAAGACTTCATATGGATCTTTTTGGTCCAGTGAACGTCAAAAGCATCACTGGTGATTACTATTGTTTGGTTGTCACGGATGATTTTTCAAGGTTTTCATGGGTTTCATTTCTGAAGACCGAAGATGAGACGTTTGATAGTTTGATGGCGTTGTTCAGAAAAATTGAAAACTTGTACCAAAGGCGTATTAAAAGAATCAGAAGTGATAATGGTACTGAGTTCAAGAACAACAAGATGGAAGAATATTGTGATGAAAGAGGTATATTGCATGAATTTAGTGCTCCTTACACTTCGCAACAGAATGGAGTAGCTGAAAGAAAGAACAGGACGCTAATTGAAACGGCTAGGATGATGCTTGCTGATTCAAAGCTACCAGTAAATTTTTGGGCAGAAGCAGTATCCGCCGCATGCTATACACTCAATCGGGTTCTCACTGTAAAGAAATTTAATAAGACGTGTTTCGAGCTGATCAATAATCACAAACCGAACCTGAAGTATTTAGAACCGTTTGGGTCTCCCTGTACAGTTCTAGAGCCTTTTGGTAAATTTGGTCCAAAGAGCATTGAAGGAATTTTCGTGGGTTATATAAGTCCATTGAAACGAGTCTTTGTTCCAAGTTTGAAGCAGATTATTGAAGCACACAATGTTGAGTGTCAAGGTTACACAATGCCACCGCAGAATCCTGGAGATTCATGGCGTTTTCATTATGACACTTTGTGGGATTCGTTTGACATGGAAGAAGAAAAGGAAGAAGAAGAAGACTTCTTTGACTAGTTGGATATTCTAAGAGAGTATGAAGAATCGCAGGAAAGGTTCCCAGCTGAGTATTCAAGACGACCGCAACAAACTTCAAATGATAATGAAGCAGGTCCAAGTAATGCTGGAGAACATGATGATATTCAACAAAATAAAGTTGCTCATGATAATCAGACGACAGTCAATGATAATCAAGAATCTGAGAACATGCCAGTATTTGATCGTGGTGATTCAGATTCTGAGGGGGAGCAAATTCAGATTTCAAGTCAAACAAACCCAGTCAGTGAACAAGGTGCAAATCAGAATGTTACTGTTGGGATTGAACCCTATCAGAGGAACAGATAATTAAAGCCAAAATTGGATCAGAGCAGTGGATCCAGAATAAGCAGATGTTTACATACAAATCTCTCCCCTTGAAAGTGGTTTCATATCTACTGACCTCCTATCTACTGATCTTACTAAGTGCTGACCTGCAACTGCTGCCTTGCATCTACTGCGCAATGTCAAAGACTGATGGAAGACCAAAGCTCTGCTGATTCAATTTACTGCCTTGAGTCTAGTACTACTGATCCGGACAAGCACTGCTGGGTTCACAGCAGTGGAAGGATGCAGCAGCTGTTTAAGTGTCTTTTATGTTATGAAATGTAATAGCAGTAGTTAGTACATCAGTGTTTGTTTAGATCAGAGGTTAGAGTTTGTTAGGAGGTTAGATGTCACTTTCATGGTGACGTCAGCTAAGATGCTCAGTGGTTTGCAAGTGCCTATAAATAGTTCAGTACTTTGTACTGTTCTATTAGCTCTTTGATAACATTGTCTTCTTTGCACGAACAAACTACTGAGCTCTGGCTGAGGGGGAGTTTGCATTCATTCATCAATCATTGTAATCGTTGTTGAAACAAATTCAATCTTTCGATTCATTGTGTAAAGATGTTTGATTAAAGTATTACTCTCGTTTGATTGTATGCAAAGTTTGTTTTCATCTTAATTCCACTGCACAACTTTTCATTTCCATCTTAATTTCAAACGAAAATACAATCAGAAACAAACTCAGATCCAACAATTGGTATCAGAGCTTGGACAGTCAAATTTGATTTAACAATCATTTTGACGTAAATAGTTCAGCTCATAACAGTTGATACTGATCATTTGTTCGTCCGTTGAAAAACAAAGCAAGGATTAATCACCATTAAAGTTGATTTCTCAGTGTCTGTAAAACAACAAGAATGACGTCACAATCTCAGGATGATAAAAACAACATCGGCTCGCTTTTTAAACCACCTATGCTAAAAAGAAATGAGTACAACATCTGGCAGAGAAGGATGGGTTACATCCTTGCTCAACAAAGCACAGGTTGTTGGAGGTCTGTCACTTTTGGTCCCCATGTTCCTTCAGTGCCAAGCGCTGAAGATGCTAAAAAGTTCGTTCCAAAACCAGTTGAAAATTACACCGAAACCGACTTTCAAAAGATCGAACTAGATGCTAAAGCGTTTAGCATCATAGCATCAGCGCTACCCAATGAGATATATGCTGGACTGTTACACTGTAACAGTGCCAAAGAGTTATGGGACGCACTTAAGGAACAGTTTGGGGGAACCGAAGAAGTCATAGAAAACAATAGGGAAATCCTGAACCAACAGTATGAAACATTTTGTTACGTTAAAGGTGAATCACTAACGCAACAATTTGAGCGTTTCAGTTGTCTCATCAGTGAACTGAGGGTTGTTAACACTACTTTTACAAACTCAACTCAAAACAGCAGGTTCCTCAGGTCACTGCCAGAAAAATGGGACACCATAGCTTTTGTCACCCGAAACTCACCTGAGTTCAAGGATCTGACCTTGACCCAACTCCATGGTCGACTCCTAACCTACGAAAGGGAGTTGAACCAGAAAAGGAGGTTACAAGAGTCAGGAAAAGTTACTGATGATTACACTTTCGGTAATACTGCTCTTCTGGGTCAAGAAGAATCTGGGAACAGTGGTAAGGATCAGGGTTATGATCACTTCATTGACATAACTGCTGGTGCAAATTTTAACAACCCTGATCCTCACTCTGCTAGTTATGCATTCACTGCAAACGAAAACCAGATGTCAGATAATTTAAGCTTTGAACTCAATGATTTGCAACATTTTGATCCCACTGACTTAGAAGAGATGGATATTCTGCACCAATTGGCTTTGCTAAGTGTTAGAACTAGCAAATTCTATAAAAGAACAGGGAGAAAATTCCCAGGACTTCATGGGAATTTGAGGGTTGGGTTGGATAAATCAAAAATCAAGTGCTACAAGTGCAACAGGTTAGGGCACTTTGCTAGGGAGTGCAGAAGTCAAAACACTGGACCAATAGTTACTCATCCTAGCTCTAACCCTAGACCACAAAGTCAAAACACTGTGCACTATACCCAATATACCCCTGCAGCTCAAGTGAACACTGCTCACTATGCTGCTGCCCCTGTGCCAGTGCACTATGTCCAAACTACTGTTCCACAGATCCAATATGTTCAAACCCCTGCTCCACAGGTACAAGTGCAACCTGTTGCACCTCAAACCACTGCTCCAGCAGCAGTACAACCAGATCAACAAAGCTTTTTCACTCAAGGGTTTGTTGACTGGAGCAGTATGCCTGAAGACCTTAGTGATGAAAATTTTGCACTCTATGCTTCTAATGATTCTTCTCATGATGAGTTTTGTTTGATGGCATTAGAGTCAATGCAGGAGGGGGTTGAAACTGAAGAGGAACAACTGAGTATTGAAACAGTGGATGAGGTGACTGAAGCAGTGGTTACTGCTGTGGCTGGTGAACTACTGTTGGGAGAAAGTTCAGGTACCCTGATTGAACCAATGACAGATCCATGGTCCGTAGAGGACAAAGAAGAAGAGAAAGAAGAAAAGGCTGGTGAAAAGAAGGTGAAAGCTGATGATGAAGAAGATCATCAATGTGATTGTGCAATGATGGCAGCTGCCAAGGTATCTCCTCAAGTTCTTGAAAAACTGTGTTCTGACAATTGCATAATTGCTTTTGCTAACATTAAAGAGGTGAATGAAAACCTTCGGGATAAAATCTTGACTGATGAGGTTAAATTTGAAAAGTCTTTAAAAGAACTTAAAAACAAATTGACTGAAAAGGAAAAAGAAATCAGCTGTCTAAAAGAAGAGCAAAGCATAACCAAAACCCAACTTCAAACTATAGTAGAAAAATACTAAGTTTGCAAAAAGGAGTTGGAATCCACCCAGATTACTTGTGAAAGATGGGTGGAATCCTGCAGAGGATATGAGGTGATGCTTGCTAAACAGATTGAAAGCAATATGAAATTTGGGGTTGGTTATAGACAATATGATGATGAACATATTGCTTTTAAAGAATCTGTCCAAACCACTGATGAAGCTACTGAGCTCATCCCCACAAACAAGAATGGCCAAGAAGTGAAAATCACTGACAAACTTGGTAACAAAATCACACTTACCAGACCAATGGGATCCTCCACTTTAAGGAGCTTGAAGATCATCAGTTTAAACCAAAATGGTCTGATGAGTGTGATATTCTTGAAAATTTCAAGCCAATGGACTTTACATCAACTGATGGTGTTAAAGCTCCAAAAGCTAAAGTCATACCTCTCAAGGACATCCCAGCAGTGGTTAAAACCTCTGCTGCAAAGGAGTCTGAAAAGAGAAAGAAGAAAGAAAAAATTGACAACTTGTTTTGTGAATTCTGTGAGAAAAGGAATAATCTAACAAAAGATTGTTTCCACTTGAAAGCTTATGATTTAAACAGAACAAGTGTCATTGTTTCAGCTAAAAGTTGCATTGTTTGTGGCAAAACAAACCACAAAACTCAAGCATGTGTGTATCTCAAAAACTTTGATGTGAAAAAGAATGAGTACATTGCTAAAACATCCTTGAGTCCATCATCATCATCAACATCTGTCAAATTCACCAAGAAACAACCACTGTTTGTGCCAGTTGAAACAGCTGTCACAAAACAGCTGAACCAAACATCTGTCAAAAGAGATGTTCAGGTTACTGATGCACCCCCTGCCAATCAGTTCAGAAAAGGCAAGGAAAAACAGTCTTACCAAAGGATTCCACACGTTTATGAGGCCTACAAAAGGCCCTCTAAACCCAAAGTGAACAGGCATCCTTTTGGTTACCAGCAGATGATTGGTCTGGACCCACAACAGTGGTTAGAGAAACACTGTCCTAAAACAGTCCAAACCCCTGACCTAACCACTGTCCATCATTTTGCATCCATCCCAGACACTGTTGAGACCACATCCAAAGCCTTGTTGGCTTTGGAGACCTTAATGAACTAATCCTTTTACTTCATGTGCAGGGAGCTTCTGCATGCTTTGATAGTCTTTGGTATGTAGATAGTGGAGGCTCCAGGCACATGACAGGATGTAAAGCCCTCCTCAAAGACTTTAAAATCCATGGAGGGGGTGATATATCCTTTGGGAATAATAGTAAAGGGAAAGTTCTGGGGTCTGGTACAGTGCAGTCTGGAAAAGTAAAATTTGAAAATGTCAATCTAATAGACAATCTAAAATTCAACCTTCTAAGTGTGTCCCAAATGAGTGACAAGGGATTTGGGTCATTCTTCACAAAAGACTGTTGTAGGATTGTTGGACCAGAAATGGTCAAAAAGATTGAAGCAATAATCAAAACTGGTCAAACTAAACTTGTTGCTCAAAGAAGTGGCAATGTTTATGTTGTTGACATGTCAAAAGAGTGTCCCAGAGCTGATGCCTGTCTGTTCTCGGCTGCCTCTAACAAAGAGACAGAACTTTGGCACAGAAGGCTGGGGCACACAAATCTTAAGACAATCACAGAAATTTCAAAAAATGGTTTGGTGAGAGGCCTACCACAAAAATTGTTTTCATGTCCTGAACATTGCATTTCCTGTTTAAAAGGAAAACAGCATAAAAGTTCTTACAAGTCCATTGAAGAGTCCAAAACAACCCAGTGTTTGCAAATGCTACACATGGATCTGTTTGGCCCAGTTCAAGTCATGAGCCTCAAAAAGAAAAGATATTGTTTGGTTATTGTTGATGACTTTTCTAGGTTCACATGGACTTTCTTTTTACACTCAAAAGATGAGACTGCAGGCATTTTGCAAGACTTTGTAACACAGGTTGAAAAGCAATTTGACCTTCCAGTGAAAAGCTTCAGGAGTGACAATGGCACAAAATTCAAAAATAGGGAGTTGGATGCCTTCTGTGTGAAGAAAGGGATTGTAAGGCAGTACAGCATCCCTAGAACACCAGAGCATAATGGGGTAGTGGAAAGGAAGAACAGAACTTTGATTGAGGCTGCCAGAACCATGCTTGCAGATTCAGGTTTGCCATTAACTTTCTGGGCAGAGGCAGTAAACACTGCTTGCTATGTTCAGAACAGAGTTTTAATAAACCCCAGGCACAAAAAGACTGCCTATGAAATTCTGTATAAAATTAAACCACTGATTTCATACTTCAAGGTGTTTGGCTGCCCATGCTTTATTTTGAACTTAAAAGATTCCATTTCAAAATTTGCAGCCAAAATTGATTGTGGTTATCATCTGGGATACTCAACCACTGCCAAGGCCTACAAAGTGTTCAATACACGGACCAAGGCAGTGGAGGAGACTTTGAATGTTAAGTTCAATGAACTTTCATCAATGAAAATTCCAGCAAATCCTGCAGATCTGTTTGATCTTGAAAAATTTACTTTTGAAAATACTGCTGTCAAGACTAACAGTGCAGGTCCATCAGAGGATACAACACCAGACTATGGGTATGAAATCATCATCCCTCAAAGGTCTGCCACAAAGGGAAAAGCATCAGCTGTTCAAAACAGTTGTCAAAGCTCAACCATTGCTACCTCAACAGTTGTTGACCAAAGTAGCCCATCAACCTCTGCTTCCACATCCTCAAACACTACTGACAAAAGTCCTCAAACAGTGGATAAAAGTCAGCAGATGTCCACCTCATTACCTCCTATTCCACCACCTTTTGAAGCCACTGCTGGATCATCAAAGTCCCCAGCAGTGGTTAGCTCAGATGATACACATTTGCAGCCTTCACCAACAAATGCCATCATACCATACCAAGGAGAGTTAATCTTCTTGAGATCTCATCCACCTGATCAAATCATTGGCAACATAAATGAAGGGGTGCTCACAAGAAGCCAAACCCAAAACATTTGTCTTTTTGCTGGTTTTCTATCACTCCATCAGCCAGTCAAGTACCAAGAGGCACTGAAAGACAACAGCTGGGTAGAAGCCATGCAAGAGGAGCTCCAACAGTTTAAAAGACAACAAGTATGGGAGCTTGTACCACTGCCAGAAGAGGTTAGTCCCATTGGCACAAAGTGGGTCTTTAAGAACAAAACTGATGAAAGGGGTATTGTTGTCAAGAATAAAGCCAGGCTTGTGGTTCAAGGTTACAGACAGGAAGAGGGGATTGATTATGATGAAACATTTGCCCCTGTTGCAAGATTGGAAGCAATTAGACTGTTCCTGGCCTTTGCTGTCAACCAGAATATGAAGGTGTTTCAAATGGATATCAAAAGTGCTTTCCTCTATGGTACAATTCAAGAAGAGGTGTATGTTTGTCAACCTCCAGGTTTTGAGGATCCATTTTATCCAGATCATGTCTACAGGCTAAACAAAGCCTTGTATGGCTTGAAACAAGCACCAAGGGCCTGGTATGAAACTCTTTCCAACTTCCTACTCTCAAATGGTTTCAAAAGAGGTACCATTGATAAAACACTGTTTTTAAAATGGAGAGGGAAGGATTTAATGATTATCCAGATTTATGTGGATGACATTATTTTTGGAAGCACATGTAACTCAATGTGTGAAGAGTTTAGAGAACTCATGACAGCTGAGTTTGAAATGAGTGCAATGGGTGAGCTGCAATGCTTTCTTGGTCTCCAAGTACAGCAAATGCAAAATGGAACTTTCATTCATCAAAGCAAATATGCTAAAGAACTTTTAACCAAATTTGATATGAATGATTGTAAACCATGCAGCACACCCATGGCAACAAATAAGCTGGTCATGTCTGATGAAAAGGATGAGCTGATTGACCAAACACTTTATAGAAGCATGATTGGGTCTTTATTGTACCTAACTGCATCTAGACCAGACATCATGTTTGCAACATGTGTCTGTGCAAGAAGTCAATCAGCTCCCAGAAAATCAAATCTCATTGCTGTAAAAAGGATCTTCAGATACATAAAAGGTGCTCCCACACTTGGTATCTGGTATCCAGCTAATGGGAACATCAAGCTTTCAGGTTTTTCAGACAGTGACTTTGCTGGATGCAACACTACAAGGAAGTCCACATCAGGAGGGTGCCAGTTTCTAGGTGATTGCTTAGTTTCATGGCAAAGCAAAAAGCAAGCAGCTGTTTCAACATCCACTGCTGAAGCTGAATACATTGCTGCTGCAAGCTGTACAGCCCAACTCCTGTGGCTTCAAAATCAGTTACTGGATTTTGGTATCACTGCCTTAAAGACACCACTCATGTTGGATAGCCAGGTAGCAGAAAATATCATCAAAAATCCAGTTTCCCATTCAACCACAAAACACATCGACATCAGACATCACTTTATGAGGGATTGCTATGAAAAAGGTTTGATTTCTCTACATCATGTCCCAACTAAAGACCAGCTGGCTGATGTGCTCACAAAAGCACTTGATACAGCCACTTTTGAAAGCTTGGTCTCTAGGATTGGGATGCTGAACATGGAATAACAAGCAACGTCTTGTTTTTCTATGAATAAAAGCAACAAAATGTTTTCAGAAAATCAAAAATCCATCCTTAAAAATAGCTAAAAATGAAATTTTTCATTAAAATCCTTAAAAGTCTGCCATTAACCACTGATTGTTCAAAAGTCTGCTCTACTTCAAAAGTCTGTCCACTGCTGAAAGTCAACCCCTGTTCTCTCATTCCTTTGATAAACTCTGTTGTTCAAAAGCAGTGTCTTATCCACTGATATGCTATCCACTGATAGTAAAAATCATCCACTGCTTTCATACCACTGCCTTCATCAGTCACTTTCACAAAAGTACTGTCCTTCACTTTCACCAGGGGTTGTCACGTGGGCAGTACATATTGGTCAGACCTTTTGTAACGGCTGCCACCTCAGCATTCACTTTCTTCCCTATAAAATCCCCCACTCACCACCAAAACAGGGTTTCACTGTCGAATTGTATTCTTAAAAATTCTCTTCTCAAAGCAGTTTTTCATCTCATTTCTTCACAAATTTCTTTGATCATCATCTTCAAAATGACAAAATCGAAGTCATCTTCAAAACCCTCATCCAAATCTTCATCGAAAACAACCTCTCAAAAGGCAATTTCCACTGAAATTCCATATAAACCATCCCACAATCTCCTGGGTCTTCTCACAAAACCAGGAACCACCAAAGTTTTCGATTCCATCATTGACATCATGGCAAAATCAAAGTACAAAACTTTGTTCACCGCCGATGCACGAATCTATTTGGCCACCCAAAGGGAGTTCTGGAAGAATGCAACCCTTGAAAAACAAGGAGACACTGCAACCACCATAAACTCTTCTATAAAGGGTAAAGCTGTCCAAATCACGCCACAATCCATTTCAGAGGTCTTTCAACTCGGTGATCAGGAAGGTAAAATTTCTTTCACTAAAAACGAGTTACAAACTGACTTCATTGAAAGGGGGTATGAAGCCACAATGATGAAGAAACTTACCTTACAAAAAGGTTATTTTCCTTCTGCAACCAGATTTTTATTTCATACCCTCCTACTATGTGTTTCAAACAAAACCACTTCTTTCAATGAAATCCCTTTAAAGATTCAAAATCTGGGATATGCAATTCTTCAAGGAGAAAATTTTAACTATTCTCGGGAAATTTTTAAAGATTTGGTTAATAATGTTGAAACAAAATCATTCTTACTGTTTCCAAGGTTTTTAAGTTACTATTTTGCAAAGAAATTCAGTAAGGATGATTTAGCTGTAATAAATCAAGGTGATTCTACTCAAATAAACAGTTTAACAACTGAAACTTTTTCAAGAATGTTAGCACCTTGCAAAACACAAGCAGAGGTGCCTGAGCAGATTTTAGCAGTTACAACTGCTCCTCAGGTATCTGCTGCTGAGCCCACTGCTCAGGGTGATCAAAGCAGCAGAACAACTGTTTTGAAACCCACACCTAAAATCACCAAAAAACCAACAAAAAGAAAAACACAAAAACCCCCCAAAACAATCAAAAAGGCAACTCTGGAGGATGAGATACCAGAGCAAATGCCTGTGACAACACAAAAGTCACAAGAAACCACTGCTGCTTCTTCCTCACAGCAGTTGGTACAAATATCTCAACCCATAACCGAAACTCCTCCTGCTTCTTCACAAAAAGAACAGGTTGTACAAATAGGGTCTCCACATCATGATGCTCTGGAAACACTCGTTTCTATCATCCACAGCTCAATACCCGGGGCAACTCCACTTTCTACACCACCCTTCACATCCACAATTCCCTCACCAACTAAACTGCTGTTGGATGCAATTGATTTGAACCAGGCATTAACCAGTCCTTCTCAATCACCTATCAATGAGAATATACCTCAACAACTGATTGGGTCTGATGTATCAATCTTTGTTAACCCACCAACACAACCTGAGGAGGTTAGACCCCTTGAGTTACAAGTAACTCTTGGTGGTAGTCCAAGTGAAGCAGCCACTACAACTGTTGAACCCATTGGTTTACAGTTGGACAGTGGTTACATCAATAAGACTTCCTTGGAGGAAATTCCTTTTATAGCACCTCTGCCAACCACCAGTGGATTTATTTATCCTACTGGCAACATCAAAAGGTTGTCAAGTTTTGAAGGAAGAAGACCCCAGTACCAAGAAAAAGGGGCATCAGTGGTTAATGTTTGGAGTATACTCCCTACATCTACCACTGATAAAACCACTGCTAGTGGGAAATCAGATGATCCCATTAACTTGGGTGATGGTTTAAAGTACCAGAAATTGATGGATCGTATTGACAAGCTTGATAACTCTGTTGCAGAACTCAAAGTTATGCTACAACAGGTGTTACAAGTACAAAAGGTACAATCAACTGCTGTTCCACCTCAAGCACCTGCTCCACAAAGGGCACCTGCTACAAATGAGCTCTGGAATTTGTTTCAACCTTTTCTCCATCAACAAGCACAATTAGCAGATCAGCAACATGAAAAACATGTCCAACAGCTGAGAAATGCAATGGAGTCAAGGTTCAAGAACACTCAGGCTGATCTGAAGGCTCTCAAAACTCAGATCTTGCAAACCACTGGCACTGCTCCTCCAACAGTACTTTTCATTGATCACCTCCCAGAAGATAATGCCAAAAAGGGGGAGAAAATTCAGGAGTGGAAGAAGAAAGGAATAGATGATGGTCTTTACATTGAACCTGAAAGGGATGCTATGACCAGAAAAATTCCTGTGCCAGACGGTAGTAAAAAGGTTGATGCAACTCAAGAAGCACTTGATGAAGGAGTAGCAAGTGTTAAAAGAGATAGAATGGCAAAGGATATCTCAAGATGGAATGAGGAGAAAAGAGCTTTCATGGAACTGTATGAGCAAGGTTGTTCTGGATCAAAGGATTCCAAAAATCCAAAGACAAAAAGGAAACCTAAGTCCATCCCATCCAGATTTCCAAAGCCTCCAAAACCACCATCCAAAAGCCATCAGCATCAAACCTCCACCCAAACAGCTGTTGTAACTCCTGTTGTATCAACTACTGCTGGTACCTCAGTGGTTTCAACATCTGTTCTCACTTCAACACACACCACCTCAACACACACCACTACTTCATCACCACCACTGTCACCACCAGAAACAATCCCACCACCAATTTCACCTGCTGATAAACAACAGAAGACAACAGATGTTATAACATCTGTTGTAATGACAACAGTGGTTGAAACACCAGCTGTTTCAACAACTGTTAGTCAATCACAAACCACTGTCACTATATCCACCACCACTGTTCCATCCAAAACATCATCAGTCCCTCCTCAAACAAAGAGGAGAAGGCTAATTATCAAAGATGATGACACTTCACCACCACCATCTTCAAAATCCCTGTCACTTGTCACTATTCCAAAACCCATACCTCTCTCTTCAGCTCAAATTATACAATCACTACCTCCTGCTGGTGTCTCATTTCCTCTAGAACTCATTGCAGTTAGGGAAGAAATCAAATCCTTTTATTATGAGGATAACCCAGCCAAAAGGAGTTTGCCATCAATTGCAGGATATCCCAGGCCTAACAATATTGAAGAATACTTGAAACTCAAGGCCAAACAAGCAGAGGATATTGCAATAAAAAACAGAAAAGGGAAATCTGATAGAGAATTTCAACAAAACTATCAGTTTTTACTCTCACGGGTCAATGCTATGGAGCGATTTGCTAAAAATGTATGTCAGAAAATTTCAGAAAGGGCAGATGAGTCCTTGAGAAAAGACTACATTGAGAACATCATGACCTACAAGAAATACAAGGGGGAGAAACACATGTACAAAAACTGGACCATTCCTGAGCTTGAAAAAGAAGCAGCCAGGATTCAAGGAATGATTAAAAATAAGGTCAAGCAGACTCCTCCTGAAAAGTTTAAACAATTTGAAGCTGAGAAGATGTTAGAGTTGAGGAGAATGAAAGAGGAGCTGATTGCAGCTGATTATGGGTCAAAGAATTCAGTGACAAAGTGGGGAGAAGATAGAGTCAGGGCAACCTATAAAAGCTTAGAGGAACTTAGAAAGAAAGATCCAAGAGTTCCACAAAAGCCTGACTACTCCAAAGCAGAGGTCTCAAAAAGACCACCAAAGCTGCAAATCAAAAGAGCCACTGCTCCAGCTGGTGCTGCCATCTACAAAAGAAGGAGCAAAAACCAGTTGAGTATTGAAACAATTCAAGATCTATTAGCTGGAGATGCCATTGTAAAAGCAGGCACGAAAGTAATGATAAAAGAAGATCTTGAATTAGAACAATCTGCAAGTGCTGCTCAGCCAGCTTTGAATAGGCCAGCCTCACCAAATACTTCTGCAAATAAACATCTCCCAAGAAACCCACCAGGCTCAAAAATACAAAAGTGGGAAACTGACAAACAGACCTGCGTATTGACTTTGCTCAGGTCTGGTGGAGAAGTGGAGAAAATATCAAGGGAACAAGCTCTTGGCCTGAGTCTTGAAGATTTGCAGGATCTCCTTGATCTTCCACTTAGCAGGGATGATGAAGACACAGATGCCCTAGACTTTGAATTACAATTTAAAGGTCAGATAAGGGAACTGTTGATGAGGCAATAAAGACTTCCACAAATAATGGAGAGTTTTGGCATTATCTGTTCCAGGGGGAGATTGTTGGGGATTGAACCCTATCAGAGGAACAGATAATTAAAGCCAAAACTGGATCAGAGCAGTGGATCCAGAATAAGCAGATGTTTACATACAAATCTCTCCCCTTGAAAGTGGTTTCATATCTACTGACCTCCTATCTGCTGATCTTACTAAGTGCTGACCTGCAACTGCTGCCTTGCATCTACTGCCTAATGTCAAAGACTGATGGAAGACCAAAGCTCAGCTGATTCAATTTACTGCCTTGAGTCTAGTACTGCTGATCCGGACAAGCACTGCTGGGTTCACAGCAGTGGAAGGATGCAGCAGCTGTTTAAGTGTCTTTTATGTTATGAAATGTAATAGCAGTAGTTAGTACATCAGTGTTTGTTTAGATCAGAGGTTAGAGTTTGTTAGGAGGTTAGATGTCACTTTCATGGTGACGTCAGCTAAGATGCTCAGTGGTTTGCAAGTGCCTATAAATAGTTCAGTACTTTGTACTGTTCTATTAGCTCTTTGATAACATTGTCTTCTTTGCATGAACAAACTACTGAGCTCTGGCTGAGGGGGAGTTTGCATTCATTCATCAATCATTGTAATCGTTGTTGAAACAAATTCAATCTTTCGATTCATTGTGTAAAGATGTTTGATTAAAGTATTACTCTTGTTTGATTGTATGCAAAGTTTGTTTTCATCTTAATTCCGCTGCACAACTCTTTCATTTCCATCTTAATTTCAAACGAAAATACAATCAGAAACAAACTCAGATCCAACAGTTACTAATCTGGAAGGCGAGGTAGATGTTTCAGGCGAGGTGATGCCAAGAACTCTTTCATACCATCCAGAAGAACTGATCATTGGAGAATTACAATCAGGCGTTCGCACTAGACGTCAAATTGACCAAGGCCTTACTTGTTTTTATTCTACAGTAGCACCTTTACAAACTGAGTTTTCACTGAGTTGTTTTATTTCGTAGATTGAACCGCGAACATACAAAGAGGCGCTAACTGAAGATTTTTGGGTCAATGCAATGCAAGAAGAGTTGAGTCAGTTTGAGAAGTTAGGTGTGTGGAAGTTAGTAGACTTGCCTGATGGTCAGAGGAAGATAAACACCAAGTGGGTGTTCAAATGTAAGAGAGACGATAGAGGAGTTATTATTCGAAACAAAGCTCGACCCGTAGTCCAGGGTTTCAGTCAGCAGGAGGGTATAGATTTAACTGAAGTGTATGCTCCGGTTGCTAGACTAGAAGCGATCAGAATCTTCCTAGCATTTGCATCTTGGAAAAATTTCAAAGTTTATCAGTTAGATGTAAAATGGGCGTTTCTCTATGGGAAGGTAAAAGAGGAGGTATATGTCGGACAACCACCGGGCTTCACCGATCCAATCCACAAAGACAAGGTCTACTTGCTAGACAAAGCACTGTATGGTTTACACCAGGCCCCAAGAGCTTGGTACGAGACATTGTCTCAACACCTGCTAGCCAACAGCTTCATCCGTGGAAAAGTGGATGCCACTCTCTTCACCAAAGAGGTCAACGGTCATCTTCTGATTGTTCAGATATTCATGGACGACATTATATTTGGGTCAACAAATGAAAATTTGTACAAAGATTTCGAACGAGTTATGAAGCAGAAATTTGAAATGTCATCGATGGGTGAGATGAAATTTTCTTGGGACTACAGGTTGATCAACTGCCTAAGGGAATTTTCATACATCAAACGAAGTATGTTCATGATATCTTGGAGAAATTCGGGATGTCAGGTTCTACTCCAGCTAACACCCCATTAGCAACAAATCATGGGATAAACCCTGATCTCACCAGAGAGAAGGTAGATGAAACAATGTATCGTTCCATGATCGGTTCGCTGATGTATTTGACAGCTTCAAGACCCGATATCATGTACCCAACCTGCCTCGCAGCAAGATTTCAATCTAATCTGAGAGCATCGCACATGGTTATTGTTAAAAGGATATTACGCTACCTTAAAGGAACTCCTTCGTTGGGGTTGTGGTATCCAAAAGATGGTGACTTTATGCTTGAAGGATATTCCGATTCGGATTTCGGAAGCTGCAAAGTTAACGCTAAATCAACAACAGCGGGGTGTCAGTTTTTCGGACCACGATTGGTCACCTGGCAATGCAAAAAGCAGACCTCTGTGGCTTTATCCACATGTGAATCTGAATTTTTTTCTGCGAGCAGTTGCTGTTCTCAGATCTTGTGGATCCAGCAACAGATGCGCGACTACGGTTTGCAATTTCTAAACACCCCTATCTTTGTTGATAATGAGGCAGCGATTAACATTACTAAAAATCCAGTTCATCACGCTAAAACCAAACACATTGAAATTCGTCATCACTTCATCCGAGATTGTTTCGAGAAGAAGTTGATACGAATTGAGAAAATCCACACTGACGATCAAAAAGCTGATTTACATACCAAAGCGTTTGATAAAACACGTTTTCAATATTTGCTAAAATTGAACGGTATGAAGCTTTTATCGGTGTTGGAAGAGATTATTGGCGTTAATGACGGTACCACTGTAGATGATGATGTTGAGAAGCAATCTGCAATGGTTTGTCGATTTTTTTACTTGTTTTGGTATTTAGGGGGAAAGTATAGGGTAATATTTTCAGAAAATACAAAAACAATAAAAAATGACAAAAATCCAAAAACATGAGATATTTTCAAAATCCAAAAACAATAGAAAATTGAAAAAGAGCTTGTGTAAAAAGGGAAGATGATAGTACATCGGCTTGACAGTTACAGTATGCTAAAGAAATGGAATGTTTAAAAGGTTAAACAGTCTTGCTGATGATGTGCCGATAGGTTTTTGCATATTTAGTAGGTTTGTTCGGGATATAAACCTAAATCTTTACTTACTTATTTCGTGGGGAACACTACTTGGATGTATAGGTAACTCCTGAAATCTTGTTTGAAAGATCCCTCTTTCTGAGATACTAGGTCTTTATACTCAGTGATATCTGGGGTATTATTCCGGGACTTCTGATAATGCGGAAGCAATGGCCTAGTCCCCGAATAATACTTTATGCATTGCTTGAAATATAGCACCGCCCTCAGCTAAAAAATGATGAAACATTGAAAAATGCTAATCATGGTTGTTGTAAAAAAGATCCTCTAAAGGGGACACACCAAAGTCGAAGCCGTCATCTCTTTGCTGAACGGAAGTTCTGACCTGAGCTCTCACGGTTCTTCACAATTTAACCCCTTACAGATATCATCTGTGGTATACTCACCTGTAAGACTGAATATTGGGATTTGGATACGGGAGTATATTCAAGAGGTGGGACACATGAATGAGTTTAAGTCTCTAAAACACTAATTCCGTATCATGGACAGATTGAAAATTGTGTGAAAATTTAAGTGGATCAGTATATCGACAATCTAAGTGAATTGTTTAATTCTGTGTATGTAATTGAAGCTTAACGGTACTTGTGACTTGTCGAATAGCTGATATGATTCCCTAACACGCTCACCAAAAATATGTTTGTAAATAGTTTATTTTCATTGCATTCTATTTCTGCATTTTATTTCTGTATTTCATTTCTAGATTAGAAACTTTATTAAAAAATCCAAAAATATTTTTCATTTCTGTTTTATTTTTGACAAACCAAAGTGGAAAGTTGATATTTAGATTCGAATTAAAGCAGATGCAGGAAGTTTCTGGACTGGATGATGAGTTGTGAGCTTAACATGATAAGTTTGTGAAAGTTGAAAAGTTAAAGCAAGTTCATTAATTTGAAACTTGTAAATTTTTCAGAAAATTGTTTGAAAAAAATTAAACAAATGTCAGTGTGAATTATCTCAGATCAACCAAGGTCATTAAGTTGGACTTGGTAGATTGTAGATTAATTGAGTAATCAGGGTCATTAACTTGGACCTGAATATTTAAGTGGTTTTCTAATTCTGACAAGATCATCAAATGAGTTTGAATGGTAAGTTTGGATTGAAATGTTATTGTCATATATCTTATATTTGGGTAGAGATTGTGTAGGAAACAGGAGTTAATTTCCCCATGGTAAAGAAAATGTCAAAATTTGAGCCAGAATTTGAGCCTTAGCTTATCGAGAGGGGGAGTCTGTGAAAGGGAGAGTTAGAATTTTGGATCAACACTCAAAGGGGAGATTGAAGATTAAAGTTTGAAGATAAGGATTGAAGGAAGCTTTTACAATGTTAAGACAATTTGGAAAGAGACAAAGACTAAAGACTCGACACCGAAGACTTCGTCAACATCCAAGGGGGAGTCTGTTGGTGCATAAATGTCTGTTAACTTCGTCTTTATAGAGTCTTGTGTCTAGATAGGATAGAATGGTGCTTGGTACGAGAAAAACAGGTTTTACATGTTTAAGGGTAATTTCGCACGAAATTAGCATTGCTAATTTCGCACGAAATTACAAGCCCTATATATACCATGTTCACCATCTCATTTGTAAGGTTTTCTGATTCTGAGACGAGGTGCTGCCGAATTGTAATCAGACTTGTAAAAGCTCAGGAAATCAGTAATAGATAAAGATTAGAAAGGAACAAGCTGTGTTGACATCATTTACATTGATTCCGCCTTTGTTTTTGATGATGAACTACTCAGATTGACTCATTAGGGTCACCGGACGATCCTACACTCCCCAGTCTCTCAGACTGACCTCCCCAGTCTCTCAGACCGAACTATAAACGAATTCTTTGAAATGTGATTTGTATCTTTTGTTTGTAAAAATGTTTGTTCCCTGGATCTGGACGCTTTGTGTATGCAATGAAAACATGTTGTGAAACATTTTTGTGAGAGCCCTAATGATCGTAGTCTAGACTCGAGAAAGAATCCTAGTTCGCTACGATCGAAGCTCTGATACCAAGCTGTCACACCCTGACTTTTGCGGAAGCGTGATTATGGTGTGACCTTCTTAACATCATTGCATTCAATCATAACATCAACTATATGATAAAACCATAGGTTTGTCATCCATTAAATAACAACATTGATTTAAAACGTAGACTTCAAATTCAAGTTTTACAAACCGTACAAATTATTTATGAGTTCATTAAGGTCTCTTCAAAAGATATTGAATGACACCAAGGTTTGGAAGTGTAACACTCTACTCGTTTTCATAATATTTTAATATAAACAAGGTCTTAATATACCCAAAACCTTAGCTTTTATATCAACATAAGGAGAATTTAACCAAGTTAACATCTAGGACAAGTACTACTAGTTTAGAAATCCCAAAACAAAAGAACAAGTGTTTAAGTGTTAATTACATAGACATAGATTTGAACATATTTAAGTAATCGCGGAAGCTTCAAAAGATTGTGTTCGGTTCTTGAAAAGATGCTTGAAAGCCATCCGGATTAGGTCCATCGTCACCTATGGTCAAAACCACACAAAATATTAGATTTGACACCTTAAATATAAGTATAAACAAGTTTCTTGGATTAACATGGAAGAAATAACAAAAACTAGACGAGGTGGGGCGGTCGCGCCGCTCGACCGGGTGATCTGCAATCCTTCGCGTCATGCCACGGCCGTCGCATCGCGCGACGGTGAGCATGTTTGGCCGTGGCGTGGCGCATGCAAGTGTTTTCATCAGAATGTTGTTGCTGGTTGCTGTATATCAGTCCAACATCCCTAAATTCCACTTATAAACTTTAAACTATCATAACTTTTGACTCGTAAGTCCGTTTTAGGTGATTCTTTTTCCTATACGTCTGTAATTTAATTACCGACGCGTCTATAATGTTCATCATACCAAAAATTTGGTTTACGGACTGAATGACTAAAATCACTATGTATTCATTCGACCCGTTAAGTTACACTTATTTTTCTATCTTTTCAATAGTAAACATAAGGCGCTTTTTACCCTACTTCCGGGGCTTATTATCACCGGAATTTCAATATCCATGTTATGGCTTCATGCTCGTATGATTTTAACTGCCTATGCTAACTATTAAATAACTTTGACGCTACAATACACCATTATTCAACCCGTTTGGCTCATCTACAGAATCCTCCATTTTGATGACTACTAAACGAGTTCTAACCAATTTTGACCTATTATTCCATATAGCGAACGTTGTCGCTTCAATCAACACAACCTTTATTCTACGACTCAATTACGCATATGCTAATTATCAAAATTTACCCAATGTAACGAATCAAGTTACATACCTTCAAAGTACGCCATTCAAACGCAAGTCGCCACCGGCTTGTCCACTCGACGCTCCGGTGTCCTTCCCTATAGAGTTCAATCATAACATGTTTAGAACTCTTTTTAAATCATATGTTGCACAATTTTCCGTAACATAACAATTGTGCGGTTTAACTTTAAAATTTCAGTTTTAAGCTTTCTTTGAGGCAATTATACAAACACTTTAAGGGCATCAATTTACATGATGTATTAGCAAGTTCATAACTTGTCATATAGCCCTATATTTTTATCAATCAACTACCATACATGATTATTAGCCTCTAGGATTCTGAAATTGCTTTATACATGTCAAATTTCACTAGAACCAACCCAATTTCCTAGGGTTTATCAAGTTCTACTTCACCCACTAACCACCTACAATGGTGTTCATGAACTTTGCTAAAATTAAGTATGATTTCAACATGTATTTGTCTAGGGTTTATCTCCTAGACACTTCAATGTTCCTATTTCACCTACATATCATTCATGCATCCACAGATTTCGAATTTCCTAAATTCATGAGAATTTCAAGTAGAGAATTTTTATCAAATTTTACATACCTTATGATCTCCTTGTAATGGGGATCACTAATCTATGCTCGATTTTCGTTTTGAACTTGATTTGAACCTTCAAATTGGAGGTTTTTAGAAGAACTAGGGTTTTGGGGAGCTTGGGGTCGCCCCCTGCTTCTGATCGATCTCAGCAACACACATGCAAGTGTGTTTTGAGTTTAATTCTTTTGTTTTATTAATATTAGTTTTCATTTAGACACTTTTGGCCCCTCTACTTTCGTTCTTTATTTGTTTTAACTCTCTAACTACTCACAACTCATCATCTAACTAGGTTAATGTCATTCCTAGTTAGTTTAATTTTCTTATTTATTCACAACCTTAATGTATTATAAGAATTTCTATTTTCAGGGTGTTACAAGTCCACCCCCCTTAATAAGGGTTTCATCCCCGAAACCAGGGTACATACCGAATAGTGTAGGGTAGAGACGTCGCATCTCCTCTTCGGACTCCCATGTAGT
Source organism: Helianthus tuberosus (assembly GCA_030545235.1). Classification (NCBI taxonomy): domain Eukaryota; kingdom Viridiplantae; phylum Streptophyta; class Magnoliopsida; order Asterales; family Asteraceae; genus Helianthus; species Helianthus tuberosus. Next base: position 84,011 of record JARYGA010047270.1, on the reverse strand, counting down.
GTCCGAGCCTTTCCTATGCTCCCACTTGATCTTGACTTGATCGATTTGTTTATTTTGCAAGTGCTTAGTCTTTCGATCTAAAATCTCCAATGGCTTTACCGCGTAATTCAGGCTATCATCGACCACGATATCGTCGTAATGGATACAAGTTGTTTCCTCCGCTTGACATTTTTGTAGCTGTGATACATGAAATGTGCCATGTATTCCACTTAACTCTTCCGGTAGCTCCAGGCGATAGGCTACTTTGCCAACCCGTTCAATGATTTTAAATGGCCCAATAAACCTCGGGCTTAGTTTCCCTCTCTTTCTGAATCTGATAACACCCTTCCATGGGGAAACCTTTAACATAACCATGTCGCCTATCTGAAATTCAATCGGTCTTCGTCTTTTATCGGCATAAGACTTTTGCCTATCTTGGGTTGCTTTCAAATGGGCTCGTACCACTTCAATTTTCTTATTAGTGGCTTGGACAACATCTTTATGGGCCAGTTCACGTGGTCCCACTTCACCCCAACACACCGGGGTTTTACATTTTCTACCATATAGCATTTCGTAAGGTGCCATGCCGATGCTCGAATGGTAACTATTGTTATACAAAAATTTGGCCAACGGTAGATAAACATCCCAACTTCCGCCGAAGTCGATGATACATGCCCGTAACATATCCTCTAGCGTTTGTATTGTTCTTTCACTCTGCCCATCTGTCTGAGGATGGTAGGCGGTGCTAATGAAAAGTTTCGTTCCCATTTGTTCTGGAAAATTCCGCCAAAAGTTTGAAGAAAATCGGGTGTCTCTATCCGACACAATAGATACCGGTACTCCGTGACGTGCCACTATTTCGTTTGTATATACCTCGGACATCTTTTCCGAAGTATATGTCTCGCGTATAGGAATAAAATGAGCACTCTTCGTTAGTCTATCCACTATCACCCATATAGCGTCGAATCCTCGAATCGTTTTAGGTAGTTTGGTCAATAGGTCCATAGTGATATGTTCCCATTTCCAAACCGGGATCTCCAAAGGTTGCAGCTTTCCATATGGTTTCTGGTGTTCCGCTTTGACTTGTAAACAATTCAAGCACTTCTCCATGTATTTTACTACATCTCTCTTCATTCCGGGCCACCAATAATTTTTTTTCAGATCATTGTACATCTTGGTCGCACCCGGATGAATAGAATATCAGGATTTATGAGCTTCATCGAGTAGAAGCGTTTTAACCCCACAAGAGTTTGGAACCCATATTCTTCTGGATCGAGTCTTCAACCCGTCCTTTCTACCCGACAAATCTTTTAACTGTCCGATTATTCTTTCCTTTTTCCAGTTCTCCTCTTTCACTGCTTCTACTTGCGCTTCTCGGATACGTTCAAGTATGCCCGAGGTCACAACCAGCTGCATCGACCTTACTCGTATTGGGACATAATCTCCTTTTCTGCTCAGGGCATCTGCCACCACATTTGCCTTCCCGGGGTGGTAATGTATTTCACAGTCAAAATCTTTCACCGTTTCTAACCATCGTCTTTGTCGCATATTTAGCTCCTTCTGATCAAAGAAATACTTTAAGCTCTTGTGATCGGTGAATATGGTGCACTTTACCCCATACAAATAGTGCCTCCATATTTTTAACGCAAACACCACCGCAGCCAATTCGAGGTCGTGCGTGGGATATTTCTTTTCGTGTATTTTCAGTTGCCTCGAGGCATAAGCTATAACTTTGCCCCGTTGCATTAAAATGCATCCGAGCCCCAATAGTGAGGCATCCGAATAAACCACCAAGTCTTCGACCCCGTCCGGCAATGTTAATACCAGAGCTTGAGTTAACTTCTCTTTTAGCGTTTGAAACGCTTTTTCTTGTTCGGCACCCCAAATGTACTTTTCCTCTTTTCGGGTTAACTTAGTTAGCGGCGACGCAATCTTGGAGAAATCTTGAATGAATCTCCTATAGTATCCCACAAGCCCTAAGAAGCTTCTGATTTCCGAAGGATTCTTCGGAGGGCTCCATTTTGACACGGCCTTTATCTTTGAAGGATCTACCAATATTCCATTGGCGATTATGATGTGGCCAAGGAATTGTACCTCTCGCAACCAGAAGGCGCATTTTGAGAATTTCGCGTACAACCTTTCTTGCCTGAGCGTCTCTAACACCTCTTGTAAGTGGCGTGCATGTTCTGCTTCACCTTTCGAGTATACCAGAATATCGTCAATAAACACGATTACTGATTTATCCAGCATCGGCTTGCAAACCCGGTTCATGAGGTCCATGAAGGCCGCGGGTGCATTTGTCAGCCCGAATGACATCACGAGGAACTCGTAATGTCCGTATCTCGTGCGAAAAGCCGTCTTCGGTACATCCTCCTCCTTGACTCTTAGTTGGTGATACCCCGATCTAAGGTCAATTTTTGAAAACCAGTTCGCACCTTGTAATTGGTCGAATAGATCGTCTATTCTCGGAAGCGAGTATCGATTCTTTACCGTGAGTTTATTTAACTCCCGATAATCGATACACATGCGTATGCTTACATCCTTCTTTTTCACGAATAGCACGGGCATGCCCCAAGGAGACACACTCGGCCTTATGAATCCTTTATCGAGCAAGTCTTGAATCTATGACATTAATTCTTGTAATTTCGATGGTGCAAGTCGGTATAGTGCTTTTGCTATGGGTTTCGCGCCCGGAATTAATTCAATTCCGAACTCTACCTCCCGCTCGGGCGGCATTCCTGGTAAATCATCCGGAAATACATCTTCAAAGTCACGTACCACGGGTACGTCTCCAATCTTCGGTAATTATTTCTCGGGCTCATTCGCGTATATCATAAATGCTTTACATCCATGCCTCATGAGCTTGTGAGCTTTCATCATCGAGCATATTATAGGATTGCCTCCCTTTTCGCCATAGATTGTAACATGTTTTCCGCTCGGAGATGTTAGCTTTATCTCCTTACGATAACACACGACCTTTGCGTGGTGTCGAGATAGCCAATCCATCCCTACAACCACTTGAAACTCCCCCATAGACATCGGGATTAGATCTATCAAGTATTCCTCATCATCGATACTTAATTTGCAGCTTTGACAGACATCACATACTATGAAACTTTTTTTATCTCCTATCTCAACCTCTAAAGGCATAGGTAATTTTGTCAATACAAATGAAGGATGTCGAATAAATCCATGTGAAATAAAGGATTTATTGGCACCCGTGTCAAATAATACACATGCAGGGATCGAGTTTATTGCGAATATACCTGAGACCACATCGGGTTCTGTCTTTGCTTCAACTGCTGTAAGTTGGAAGGACCTAGCCTTCTCCTTTGGAGCTTCCATTGGAGATTCTTTAGTGTCTCTCTTTCCAACCAAATCTGGGCATTCAGACTTTTTGTGGTCGGGCTGATAACACTTATAGCAAACGGAAACCTTTCCCGGACACAACGATGCGGTGTGTCCCGTCTTCCCACATACTGGACACGGCTTGTCTTTGAAGCGGCACTCACCCTTGTGCCCCTTTCCACACACCTTGCAACTCGGTGACCCGCCTTTCATATCCGCCTTCTTTCCCGATTCAACAGTTCGAGCTTTCTTTGTGGGGCTTGGATTCACATCCTGTGCCCTTCGCTCACCCCTCTCGATATGTTTCTTCAACTCGATTTCCCGCTCCCGGGCGGTGTTGATAATTTCTGTGAGGGTTTCGTACTTTGAGGGAGTCATGAACTCCCGATATTCAGCACTCAGCATGTTGTAATAGTAGTATATCTTCTGCTCTTCAGTGGTGACTAACTCGTCACAGAATCTCAGTTTATCCATAAAGATACCCGTGATTTTATCAATTGATTCTCCTTTTTGTCTTAACTGGATAAATTCTTCTTTGATCCTATTGATAACCGCCTTGGGACTATGGTGCTTAAGGAATGGCACCTTAAACTCGTCCAATGTCATAACTCTTGCCGCCTCGGCTCCTATATCCTTCTTTTTATTGTCCCACCAATCCTTGGCTTGACCTCTTAATTGACCCGTTCCGTAAGCAACAAAATCACTCACGTCATAATGGGTCCTTTCAAACACCCCTTCTACGTCGCTCAGCCATCTTTGGCAAATTATCGGGTCAACCTCCCCGTTGTATATTGGCGGTTTACATGCCATAAATTCTTTGTATGAACATCCTTTGCGTTCTCCCGACTTCTCTTTCATAAGGTTGACACTATATTCCAACCTTTTGACTCGTTCTTCAACTAATGATAACACCGTGGTTTGAATTTTGTCTATGAACCCAGATAGACTACCCTCAATTGCCTTTCCCACCTCTTCGGCAATTGTTTCTTTCATTTGTTCAGTGCTTGTCGGCACCGGATCATCGTCATTCCCTTCCGACATCTCGAAACTGAAATGTTTACGTCAATTATTAAACATCTCATTTATAACATGACTTTACTTGCTTTGGTTTAACCAAGTTCGTAACTTGCTTTAACCATTCACATTTGGTGCACTTTCCGGGTTTGAGTGTGTTAACACGCTCTTCCCATGCACATTAACTCACATCTCGTTTCTTACATAGGATAAAATCTATTAACATAAATAATTAATTCTTACCGGACGATCAATCAAGGTTGAACCGAACACTTTGTTGACAACCTTAAGCTCAGATTACTAACTTGTAACACTCTACTCGTTTTCATAATATTTTAATATAAACAAGGTCTTAATATACCCAAAACCTTAGCTTTTATATCAACATAAGGAGAATTTAACCAAGTTAACATCTAGGACAAGTACTACTAGTTTAGAAATCCCAAAACAAAAGAACAAGTGTTTAAGTGTTAATTACATAGACATAGATTTGAACATATTTAAGTAATCGCGGAAGCTTCAAAAGATTGTGTTCGGTTCTTGAAAAGATGCTTGATCGCCATCTGGATTAGGTCCATCGTCACCTATGGTCAAAACCACACAAAAGATTAGTTTTGACACCTTAAATATAAGTATAAACAAGTTTCTTGGATTAACATGGAAGAAATAACAAAAACTAGACGAGGTGGGGCGGTCTCGCCGCGCGACCGGGTGATCAGCAATCCTTCGCGTCACGCCAGAGCCGTCGCGTCGTGCGACGGTGAGCATGTTTGGCCGTGGCGCGGCGCGAGCAAGTGTTTTCATCAGAATGTTGTTGCTGGTTGCTGTATATCAGTCCAGCATCCCTAAATTCCACTTATAAACTTTAAACTATCATAACTTTTGACTCGTAAGTCCGTTTTAGGTGATTCTTTTTCCTATACGTCTGTAATTTAATTACCGACGCGTCTATAATGTTTATCATACTGAAAATTTGGTTTACAGACTGAATGACTAAAATCACTATGTATTCATTCGACCCGTAAGTTACACTTATTTTTCTATCTTTTCAATAGTAAACATAAGACGCTTTTTACCCAACTTCCGGGGCTTATTATCACCGGCATTTCAATATCCATGTTATGGCTTCATGCTCGTATGATTTTAACTGCCTATGCTAACTATTAAATAACTTTGATGCTACAATACACCATTATTCAACCCGTTTGGCTCATCTACGGAATCCTCCATTTTGATGACTACCAAACGAGTTCTAACCAATTTTGACCTATTATTCCATATAGCGAACATTGTCGCTTCAATCAGCACAACCTTTATTCTACGACTCAATTACGCATATGCTAATTATCAAAATTTACCCAATGTAACAAATCAAGTTACATACCTTCAAAGTACGCCCTTCAAACGCAAGTCGCCACCGGCTTGTCCACTCGACGCTCCGGTGTCCTTCCCTATAGAGTTCAATCATAACATTTTTAGAACTCTTTTTAAATCATATGTCGCACAATTTACCGTAACATAACAATTATGCGGTTTAACTTTAAAATTTCAGTTTTAAGCTTTCTTTGAGGCAATTATACAAACACTTTAAGGGCATCAATTTACATGATGTATTAGCAAGTTCATAACTTGTCATATAGCCCTATATTTTTATCAATCAACTACCATACATAATTATTAGCCTCTAGGATTCTGAAATTGCTTTATACATGTCAAATTTCACTAGAACCAACCCAATTTCCTAGGGTTTATCAAGTTCTACTTCACCCACTAACCACCTACAATGGTGTTCATGAACTTTGCTAAAATTAAGTATGATTTCAACATGTATTTGTCTAGGGTTTATCTCCTAGACACTTCAATGTTCCTATTTCACCTACATATCATTCATGCATCCACAGATTTCGAATTTCCTAAATTCATGAGAATTTCAAGTAGAGAATTTTTATCAAATTTTACATACCTTATGATCTCCTTGTAATGGGGATCACTAATTTATGCTCGATTTTCGTTTTGAACTTGATTTGAACCTTCAAATTGGAGGTTTTTAGAAGAACTAGGGTTTTGGGGAGCTTGGGGTCGCCCCCTGCTTCTAATCGATCTCAGCAACACACAGGCAAGTGTGTTTTGAGTTTAATTCTTTTGTTTTATTAATATTAGTTTTCATTTAGACACTTTTGGCCCCTCTACTTTCGTTCTTTATTTGTTTTAACTCTTTAACTACTCACAACTCATCATCTAACTAGGTTAATGTCATTCCTAGTTAGTTTATTTTTCTTATTTATTCACAACCTTAATATATTATAAGAATTTCTATTTTCAGGGTGTTACAAGTCCACCCCCCTTAATAAGGGTTTCGTCCCCGAAACCAGGGTACATACCGAATAGTGTAGGGTAGAGACGTCGCATCTCCTCTTCGGACTCCCATGTAGTGTCCGAGCCTTTCCTATGCTCCCACTTAATCTTGACTTGATCGATTTGTTTATTTTGCAAGTGCTTAGTCTTTCGATCTAAAATCTCCAATGGCTTTACCGCGTAATTCAGGCTATCATCGACCTCGATATCGTCGTAATGGATACAAGTTGTTTCCTCTGCTAGACATTTTTGTAGCTGTGATACATGAAATGTGCCATGTATTCCACTCAACTCTTCCGGTAGCTCCAGGCGATAGGCTACTTTGCCAACCCGTTCAATGATTTTAAATGGCCCAATAAACCTCGGGCTTAGTTTCCCTCTCTTTCTGAATCTGATAACGCCCTTCCATGGGGAAACCTTTAACATAACCATGTCGCCTATCTGAAATTCAATCGGTCTTCGTCTTTTATCGGCATAAGACTTTTGCCTATCTTGGGTTGCTTTCAAATGGGCTCGTACCACTTCAATTTTCTCATTAGTGGCTTGGACAACATCTTTATGGGCCAATTCACGTGGTCCCACTTCACCCCAACACACCGGGGTTCTACATTTTCTACCATATAGCATTTCGTAAGGTGCCATGCCGATGCTCAAATGGTAACTATTGTTATACAAAAATTTGGCCAATGGTAGATAAACATCCCAACTTCCGCCGAAGTCGATGATACATGCCCGTAACATATCCTCTAGCGTTTGTATTGTTCTTTCACTCTGCCCATCCGTCTGAGGATGGTAGGCGGTGCTAATGAAAAGTTTCGTTCCCATTTGTTCTTGAAAATTCCGCCAAAAGTTTGAAGAAAATCGGGTGTCTCTATCCGACACAATAGATACTGGTACTCCATGACGTGCCACTATTTCGTTTGTATATACCTCGGACATCTTTTCCGAAGTATATGTCTCGCGTATAGGAATAAAATGAGCACTCTTCGTTAGTCTATCCACTATCACCCATATAGCGTCGAATCCTCGAATCGTTTTAGGTAGTTTGGTCAATAGGTCCATAGTGATATGTTCCCATTTCCAAACCGGGATCTCCAAAGGTTGCAGCTTTCCATATGGTTTCTGGTGTTCCGCTTTGACTTGTAAACAAGTCAAGCACTTCTCCACGTATTTTACTACATCTCTCTTCATTCCGGGCCACCAATAATTTTGTTTCAGATCATTGTACATCTTGGTCGCACCCGGATGAATAGAATATAAGGATTTATGAGCTTCATCGAGTAGAAGCGTCTTAACCCCACAAGAGTTTGGAACCCATATTCTTCTGGATCGAGTCTTCAACCCGTCCTTTCTACCCGACAAATCTTTTAACTGTCCGATTATTCTTTCCTTTTTCCAGTTCTCCTCTTTCACTGCTTCTACTTGCGCTTCTCGGATACGTTCAAGTATGCCCGAGGTCACAACCAGCTGCATCGACCTTACTCGTATTGGGACATAATCCCCTTTTCTGCTCAGGGCATCTGCCACCACATTTGCCTTTCCGGGGTGGTAATAAGGAAAAAGAGATCACCACTGGGTTGCAAAGCCAATGGTATGTGTGAAGTGATGCAGGAAGACTTCAAACCTAGCAGATTTCGTCAGTAAGACATAGTCACCTCATGGTCCACTCAGCGGACTCAGGGGTGGGGCTCGCTACACCCGAATAGATCTATCACTCATGTCCCTCGGTCCTACAACGAGGATTAAAGGCCTTAAGCGTTATACCCACCACTCACATGATCTAGAAGTAACCCTCCTTAGCTAATCATACCATGTATAAAAAGTTTGTAAACAATTGTAACATGTATTTCACCCCCGAAGTATAAAACTGAAAACAGTAAAAGAAAAGGGGGACATGAACTCACGGTTTTGCGTCTTCGGTACTCGTAACTCAAATCTCGTCAGCAAACACGACTACCTACAAGGTTCTAATGTCTATTAGACGAACGTGTCCTGCCTTGTTTTAGTATTTACGTTTTTGAGTTACGTTTCTGAGATTATTCCAAGTTGTAATTACTTGTTAAAATAATGATTATTTTAACTTTAAATTATGTTTAATTTTGGAATAATTGTTTAAACAGTACTTTCGTAATAATACTTCTCAAGTATTTCCTTCCCAAGGATGGGGGTATCTCATACATGTATATTCGTATTATTGTATTGGTATATCTTGCCATGTGTTGGCGTCGTATTCCGGTGTGTACGTATTTTCTTAATAAATATCCAATATATTCCCAAAACAATGTATTTTCAAGTCTTACTTAGAAAATATATATAAACTTATTTTGTCCAAAAAATACTGTATTTCCAGAAAATATATATTTTTCCCAAAAATCATATATCTTCTAAATACTCTAGGAAAATATTTTTTTACTACCAAAAATAATATATTTTCTCTTTGTCGAAAATATGACGTACTTTGTAATAATAACAAAAATCATATTCTCATTTCTTTCGTATCCAAAATAATATTTACCAAAAATATATTTACAACGGTATATCCCGGAATATTTTGTAAGTTACGTTCTATCATTCGGTTCCATAATTTTATGTGTGTAACTTATATATTTATTCCTTTGTGATTTTTGGTATTATCTTGGATTGTAAATTCTTGGTATTTTGTTAAGTCATATTATTTGACCCTAAAATAATATAACTACTACACAAAGTGTACAAATAATCACACACAATGTGTCTTTAATGTAAATATATATTCTAAATACATATTTATCCATTTTTATTTATAAAAACCAACCTCCAATACTTGTATTTTTGTAACAAAGTCTATGGCAAAGTTTATATTGAAAACCATAGTTAAAACACACTTGCAAATATTTGTTTAGAAAGTATTTTTCTAAGCGTTTATACTTTTAGAAAATTTTGCCATAGTTTCCCCTAAAAATGGAGGTGTCCATGCTATCAAAGCATATCATTTTCTTTTCAAAAATCATCACAAACAACCAATAATCAATCTACACTTACCATGTGTTAAAACAAAGCTACTTACATAATAATCATGAACTTGAATTTTCATAAAAACTTGTAGTAACTTGGTAGTGTTTTTAGTAGGTTTAGTTACCCTTTAAAGTGTGTTTATTTCTTTAAAAATCTCATTCTTAAAGAATTTAGGTGTTTACAACTTACTAGATGATTTTTCCAAAAATCATTGTTTTGAATTTTTCTTGTAAGCAATGTATTCTTACACTTGTGTCACCGCTAGAAACATGGTTAGTTTCTTTTAAAAACTATGTTTATACAAATCTTGTTATTTAACTTGGTTTCTTTGGAAAACTATTTTTGAAATCACTCAAGTTTATGTCTAGTGGGGGGGGGTAGTTGCACGGACCTCCCATCCGCCGGAGTATTGCAACTCCGCAAGCTAGCTTAGCCCCATAGCTGCCTGGCGGTGATTACCCACGGTGAAGAGCCCCAACACCCCATAAGGGCATTGCCAAGAATCGAACCGGTGACCTCAAGAAGAGACTGGGTGAGGCTGGCCAACTGGGAGTTTATGTCTAGTAACATACTACATACTTCATCATTAACAAAATCATTTTTATTTTTCAAGTTCATGAAAGCATAAAACATGGTGATCTTGGTCTTTCACAAGATCACCACCTTAACTTACTAGATCATGTGTTTAATCACAATCTAGTAGGTTCCTTATGATGTCTAACATCACCAACTCAAATCATCAATTATCAAGAAGCAAATAAACATAAATCAACAAGTATTCATATGTTTATAAGCTTATGTTAAAGATTTATGATTATGTCTTTTAGCGTTCATCATGTTTAACAATGTTCCTCATCTATTAACCATCAAAATATGAAGTAACAAGAGTTCATAAGAGCCTTACTACTAGCTCAAGGCTAGGGAAGAACACAAGATGATGGTGATGACAAATGTGGAGGATAATAGCAAATGATGAAGATCCTCAAGCTCCAAGCTTCTTAATCTAGCTTCTAACACCTTGTGTACACCTTAGAATGTATGAGAATGAGATGGAAATAGGGGTGGTGGTGGTGCTTGTTGTGGCCGTGAGGTGGGAAGAAGAAAGGGAGGAAGGAGGTTTTGATGAGAATGAGCTTTAATGATATCTTATAACCAAGTTTTAGATGTTTATCCAATGGGTATTATATTCCCTAAGTACCATTCATGATCTTCTAAGATCTCAAAGTGAATCCAAGGAAGATCATGGAAGATCAAGAGAGATCTATGGTGGGGCCACACCTTTGGTGACCGTCCACATATATGGGGGGGGGGGGGTAAGTGTAAGTGTTGGATGATAAGTTAAGTTATTAAGTTAAATTTCAAGTGTATAGATTAGTGTTTATGTGTATGATAGGTTATATAGTGTGTTAAGGTGTTCGGGGGTCATAACTAGCTCAGAAACATTAAAACAATGTCTCTAGTATAATTTTGGTGTTTCGGGTAGTGTCGGGTTGTTTGGTTGGATACCGGTTCGTTAAAGTGCTAAATTATACCGTTTAGTGTTTATTATGTACCCTTTGGTGACACTTTTAATTCCCAACACTTAGGAAAGCATTCAGGACCATTTAGTCATATTTTTGCATGTTACTAGTTTGTTAAATTGCTGAATTTTGCTGAAATATGCAGAATTCTGCACTTAATGTGAGTTTTAGGCACTTTTCGACACTTAAACTATCACCTAGTGAAGTAGTTTTGTGGTCCTTACTTCCCTACACACTATACTAGTGTAGAACTTGGTTTCTGGCTCATACTGGGTCTCAAAACACTATCTGTCTATGTATTGAACCCCGTCAGCATTTTCTGTTTTATCCGTTAACTGTGCTAACTGTGCTTTGTGCATTATGTATGTCAATATGGGTTGCATGTAATGTTAATGTGACATTATGAAATATGTGATGCACATGTAAGTATGATGCAGTAATCAGAAAGCAATTCAAGTCATAAAATGTAAATCAGCACAGTCATCAAGCACTAATCATCATTTAATAATTGTACAGATGCATGTAAATTTGACAGTTGTCACATTCTCCCCCTGTTAAAAAAATTTCGTCCTCGAAATTTGTACTACCTAAACTCCTTAGGGTTACATTATGCGTGTATGTATATGGATAATATTAAGGTAGATAACCACAAAACCGAATCAAATCTTATTCACATCAGGTGAATCCAGGGGCATATTACAATAATCGGAACCCAACAGTAAAAAAAAGTATGTGTTTCAGGATTTATTGCCAAAGATACAAGACGTATTGACGTATAGTCTAGCGTAATTCAGTTAACAGGGGTTCCACAAAAGAGGAGTTTTGACCAATAGGATTCTCAAACAATCGGTCACAATATGCAAACGAGTTTCACAAACCATAGCATCCGCTATATGAACTCAAAATCAACAACTTGAATATGAAAATGATCTGTCAACATTCGAATAAATAAATCGTAAGGATTAGTGTGTTGACATTCTTGAATTGCGAAAATACACTGAATAAAATACAAGCGAATCTGGTGTATCGTTGTCTTAATTCGTAGTTGCATCAGAAATGTTTAAATGACAAGTCAAACAAAAGTGTATGTAGTTTTGTGTGAAACAGTTGACCATGATTAGCATAAGCTACAAATTTGCAATGACACCACAAGGTGTCGTAATGACAAGATTCAATAATAGTGGTGATTGAACAAGTTCACCGTGTCTGAAATCAAATGAAAGTGTACTGAGATAATCTGAAGATTTGATTTACACAATGTCATAAAGTTTTCAGTTGAATACGGAACATCAAAGAGCCACGTGTAACACCCCGTGTTCTCAGGAAAGTCAAAGTCAAAGTCAAGGTCAAAGTCAACAACCGATCGCGCGACTTGACTTATAGTGAATTCGTTTTATGTGTATTATGTGGAGTAAGTGTCAATAATCGCCGTAATCGACATGTGTTGTTCGTTATTTAATCGACTTACGACTGTGAATTATAGGAAGTAACAACGCAATAAAGTTAACTAAACGATACTCAAACTATGCAAATTGAATCGACATCGAATGGTAAGATGAATCGCAACTCGAATTATGCATTTTGATTATTGATATACGTGTGTGTGTGCCTTATGTGTTACTTGTGCATGTTTATTTATGCTATGTGTGGTGATCAATCGAAACTCAATCGCAATCAAAACGGTATGGTAATTGGTAGAGGAGAGATAGTGCAAGATATGAGTAGTTGGGATTAAAAGTAATTTGAATAGGAAACTCTATCGCATCGCTCGCTCGAATCACATCGCAACGCGTTACACACGAATCGAAACAACATAACTCATTGCGCCAAACACTCGAACCAGGTGTCAGCCGACCGAACTGCCACCCGGTCGAACCGCCATCAGACCGAGGTGCCACTCGACCGGACTGCCACCCGGGCGAGTTGCCACTCGAGCGACCTGCCTTATTCCTCCCTTTCCACTTTGGGAAACCCTATAAATACCCCTTGTTGTCACACCCCGACCACGTAAAACAACAAAACGTGGCGGAAACGTCGGGGAGTGTTGTAACAGAATCATTGTTTCACAACCATGGATTAATCAATTTCGTTTTATTGAATTAAATGTATTACATTACATTGGAATTAGAAACAAAACATGAACACATAGACTTTCATTGTTATTAAGTCACTAAGGCCTCGTCCATTCCTATGTGAGCATACACCAATATCATCATCAAACATCATCAACTATGGTACCTGAAAACACATGTGAAAATACGCCAGCATAAAAAATACGTCAACCTTGCTTTGAAAAGTATAATATTGCGACATAATTAACCAACTCAAATCAAGTTGGTTATAATTTGCAAAATCTCGTAGCCATGATTCTTAACTCCAAAACATTTGTTTTATTAAATCAAATTGTAAAATATCTCATAAAAACTCATTAATAAAACTCGTATAGTTTATATTATTCAGAAAACATCCTTATGTGACATTGTTTCGAAATCGTTTACCCAAGTGATCTAGATAACGCAACGATATATAATGTGTTAAAAGCACTTATATATAGGAAGTACCAGCGGCGTATCCACCATGCTTTTAACATATTACACCCGTCCCATTACCTAATCACTTCCCTAACCCAATGGTTCAAACAGTTACAAATGGTTCACATAAATCAAATGGTTACAAACGGTTCACATAAATCCAATGATTTCAAATGGTTCACATACATCCAATGATTACAAATGGTTCACATACATCCAACGATTACAAATGGTTCACATACATCCAACGATTTCAAATGGTTCAAAACATAAAACAATTGTGCTAGCATGTTAAGTGAACATACATAGCAAAACATAAGGAAATCATGTACTAATAGTGTACTAATGAACATACCAAGTATATGATATGAAAACATGGAAAGCACGAAAATAACAAGTAGGCACATGTGTTTCACCCCAAAACATTTGAAAACAGTAAAAGCGGGGTCCATGTACTCACTTGAGGATGCTTAGAAGTCTTGAGTAACAACCAAACAAAGCTAGAGGGATCACGGAATCAAACGGCACCTAATATAGGTAATTATGTAAATAAACGGACCTAAATCGGAAGATCGGATAGAATGAAGTTTTGTAAACCAAATGAGTATAGGAACACATGTAATATGGTTTAACAAAGCCTACATACTAAAATGAAACCTAACCTAAGTGCTTACGACCCATTATGACCCGTTTAGGTAGCTTACGCCACTTTAATGCGTCGTTCGTGTAAAACGCGTTCGGGCCGCCTAACTAGTCCTATGACAAGTATTATATGCCTTAGTATGTCTAATATTGTTGTCTAATCAGTTTAGATATCAAAAATTATGTTACATATGCTTAAAATAAATTTATGCACCAAAAAGGGCATTTTGGTCATTTACCTAAGGCATATAAACTACCTATCATACAACTACTTAAACGAAGTCACCATAAGGTATAACCTCGGAAGGTTATTCCCTATGCAACTATGGTCACCTAATGTGTTTGGTCGGATCCTAATGATCGACCAAACGGGTCGGGTTCGAAAGTATAAGCGGTTGTTTAGACCGCTTACCTTACGACCCTACATAAGCACTAAACCTAAAGTGACGAGCTAAACATGTTAAAACATGTTTAATGAGGTTTGAAAGCAGGTTTGGTATCAGAACAAACGGTTTTGATACCTAAAAGTAGTTTGGTTACAAAATACGCAAGAATACGTATTTTGGCCGAAACTACGACTCGCCCCTATGCCTAGATAACGTGGTAATCAGTAGGTATAGTCATAAGAGACTAAAACCATCGTGATTATGCTCACGTTATGAAGTTCAAACGAACTTCGTGTTAACCATAAGTTGGTCAATGCAGAAAGTCAAACAAAGTTTGACTTTCATGCTAAAAACGCGTAAAAGAACGAAAGAGGACTTACAAAAGGTCCAAGAATGGAAATCTAGATCCAACTTGCTCAGGTATGAGATGCTAAGCCCCAACTTAGAGCAAATAGATCAGATTGTGTGAGTTGCAACAATGAGGAGCATGGGTATTTATAGGATTTCTAGGACCATTAGGATCGTTCCTCGAAAACAGAGCTTAAATCTGGACCGTACACATGCACCCATGGTTTTGCAAAACCATGGGCACCTTAAAAATAGCCCATAGTAAGTTATAAACCATGTGTAAATGAGGGGAACAGCTGGAACAAGCTGAAAATCAGATTTTCCATTTTGGTCCCTTCCTAAGATAACTATGGCAGATTGTCAATTTTGGTCCCTGAATGTGCAAAACATGGTTTTTGATGCATTTTTGACACGTTTAAGCCCCGTTAATCCCATTTCAAGGCTCTAAAATGAAGTTAAAGTATAGGGAACATGAAACATGCTCAAAAACTTATGCACTTTTTGACGCTTTTAGTTCCTATTGATCAAGAAAGTTTATTTTTGCGCACCAAACACCTCAAAGCCTATTTCTAAGCTATGTAAAGGATATTTAGGGCATATTTAACTTATGATAAAGTTCCAAAATGTTCGTTACAGTACAAATTGGCACACTTTCGTAGTTTGTCGAAATTAGTCCCTGTAAGCGAATAAACTTAATTTCACCACACCAAACCCTCCAAAACTTATTTCTAAGTTATGTAAAGGTTATTTAAGGTATGTTAAGCCTATTTCACTATTCCGGAGTGTTCGTTGCATTAAACTGGTTATATTTACGCATCAGTGCGCGTATAACCTTCCAGAAAGCGATTTAAAGCTTGAAATCGAACATGAATTGATATGTGCAAACAATACACGTATTTTTACAAATCCCAAGTATGAAACATAATATTTCATAAATTTGGTATTTGTTTGATGGTCGCGGAGGCACAGGTGTCACAGTCTCCACTACTTTAGGAAATTCCGTCCCGAAATTTATTCGTAGGAGTCTGTCTGTGACGCTGTGTTAAATAATTGCCTTGCATGGAATCTAGGGTGTTTATCTATTTGTGTAGAATAGCCCATCAAAGATTATGCAAGGCATAATCCTGTCATTTCTCTCAACGGACAATCTTTAAAAATGAAAATGAAGGAAAAATCAAGGATATTCATTTCCCTCGATGGATATTCTTCAGAAACGAAAATGAACGGAATGAGTCATTTTCCTCAATGGGTATTCTTCAGAAATGAAAATGAACGAATAATCCAGAATATTCATTTTCCTCGATGGATATTCTTCAGAAACGAAAATGAACGGAATGAGTCATTTTCCTCAATGGGTATTCTTCAGAAACGGAAATGAAGGAAAAATCAAGAATATTCATTTCCCTCGATGGATATTCTTCAGAAACGAAAATGAACGGAATGAGTCATTTTCCTCAATGGGTATTCTTCAGAAACGGAAATGAAGGAAAAATCAAGAATATTCATTTCCCTCGATGGATATTCTTCAGAAACGAAAATGAACGGAATGAGTCATTTTCCTCAATGGGTATTCTTCAGAAACGGAAATGAAGGAAAAATCAAGAATATTCATTTCCCTCGATGGATATTCTTCAGAAGCGAAAATGAACGGAATGAGTCATTTTCCTCAATGGGTATTCTTCAGAAATGGAAATGAAGGAAAAAGAAAAACCAGGGATATTCATTTCCCTCGATGGATATTCTTCAGAAACGAAAATGAACGGAATGAGTCATTTTTCTCAATGGGTATTCTTCAGAAACGGAAATGAACTGAGTCAACTCTAGACACATGACAAAACTTGTTGTGGTTTCTGTGCATTGAATTCCATAATTATGTATGCATCCATAATTATGTAATTCCTTGCACAGTCCGCACAGTTTGTTTTGTAATGTGAAGGGGAAGAAAATCAAACCTGTGATCTAGACTATCATAGGGTCCTTTTAATTAGATCGACAAATGATCTCTTTAATTAGACCACCAAGGAGTCTTTTCAGCTATATCATCACATGATATTCCTAACCAGATTTTTGGATCAATCTGTTTAACTAGACCACTCAAGGGGCCTACTTATGGAATAGTACATTTTAATCCAAGGGTCTTTACTATTACATAGAAGCCCATTAAGGATTTAAGGTAGTACCTTTGGATATCCTACTATGAATCCCTTATACGAAGATATGGAAGATTCTACGAGGATTTGGATAACAAAAACTTGGATCACACAAAAACATAAAAGGGAACACATAAGCACATAATCACATATTTGTTTAACTTGACCTTTAATTTGTTATCTTTGGACACGGATATTTAAAGCACACCAGGAATCCAATCCGTGGATTTCATTTGGCACTTTAATCATTTTCAAGAATCTATCTATGAAGATAGGATGATCTTCCAAAAATTTGATTTTTGTTTTCAAAGAAACGTAATATTCGAATTAAGGTACACAACAATTTTAGGACTTACGAAAATACCCTTAGGTACCCTATTAAGGATTTATAGTGGTACTTTGGGTATTCATCTAGAGTTGTAACTTGCGCCTTGTACTTCGTTTCCTTGGAAGAAACGGGCACTTAGGAATTTCGTGGAAAACGCAAGAGATCATAAAATGGAAAAATTTTGGGGGTAGTCTGCTCTTCAAGGAATACGATTCCTTGATTGTCGGTATTGTAGGGGATATGTTGTTTATACATGCAACCACATAAATACATTGCAATGTAAATAAAAGATTTATTTATAAACAACGATGACAACTGTTTCATGGACCTTGACAACAAAAGAAAATAATACATAAGACGTGATTATTTCTAAACGGTGTTGTCTTCTAGTTGGTCAGATGCTCATCCCTGTGCTGGATTTGCATTAGCAAGCTTTGGGCAATTTCTTCGGAAATGACCCATCCCGCCACAGTTGTAGCAAGAACCTGGTGGAAAACGAGCTTGAGCAGGATTGTTGTAAGCTTGATTTGGTGCAACTGCAGCTCGACAAACTCTTGCTGTATGACCTATAAGTCCACAAATTTGGCATTTGCGGCACTTCACACTAGCATGATGATGAAGGTTACATTGATTGCACAAGGGTGCAGTTCCGTTGTATGGCTTCCTAGCAGGGGGTTGAGCTGGTTGGTTGGGGGCAGCTTAATCATTGTTAGCAACCACGACGAAGTTCTGGGAAGCCTTTCGCTTCTTTGACTTCTTGGAGGATCCAGTCTGTTCCTCCTTGGGTTTCGATTCCTCGATAGGTTTCTTATAACCCTTTCGGAAAAGTTTACCTTTCCTGATCTGAGATTCAGTCAAGGTAGCAGATAGCTCGATGGCCTGTCTAAATGTAGTGGGATTACTACCAGTCACAATGTCTTGTACTGAGTCAGGGAGGCCATCAATGTATTTTTCGATTGCCTTATCCAAAGGCGTGACCATATTTGGGCATAACAGACTTAACTCCTCATAACGGTCCGTGTAGGCTCGATGCTCACCGCTATCTTGCTTAAGATCATCGAATTCCCTTTCCAAGGCCCTGATCTCATGACGAGGACAGAATTCCTTCATCATCAGAGCTCGAAGCTCTTCCCACGTTTGAGCCAGTGCCACATCGGCACTCCTATCTCTCATCACACCATTCCACCACGTCAAAGCTCGTTTCTCAAAGACACTAGATGCGAAATCTACCTTTCGCTCGTTTGGACATTGAACATGTCTGAAGGTGCTCTCCAGACTCTCGAACCATTCCAGAAGTGCAGTCGCTCCTTGAGACCCAGAAAACTTTGATGGCTTAGCTGAGTTGAACGTCTTGAAGTTGCAGGGGGCATTATTGTTGTTGAGATCTTGGTTACATTGAGCAACGATGTTCGGGATTGCAGCAGTCATTTACTGCGTAATGACAGCTGCCAGCTCTTCAATAGGTACCTGATTTTTGCGACGTGGAGGCATTCTAAAAAGGGGAAACAAGAGAGAAAACAAATGAAATGGCATTGGGTAAGAATAGGATGTTACAATTACCGACCAAAATCATGGGTGATGGTCCTTTGTTTGAACCACGTAGCAAACAAACGACACACAAAGGCTGAATCAAAGTAAATAGGTCCTCATAATGTATCGCGAAGACATGCTCGCCTATAAGTGGATACTCACCCCAAGATTTCTCAGGTAAGAGTGACTAGTCCGATTATGTGAATTTGTACAAACACTCTAGCCTTAGACTGAAAACTCAGAGTACAGGAACCCACCCTTTCAGTTTGCACGTGTTCACATTATGTAGACCTAAACTTTGACGAGATTTTGAAAGATTTGAAGGTTCAAAACCTTATAATAAATCATCCTAGAACAGATTATTAGTTTTCAAAGCAGATTCGAATTTTGTGTTCTTATTGTGGTTGCTGCCTAAAGATAGGCAACGGTATTGTTTTATGACTAAACGCAAGTAAACTCGCGTTAGGGTCCTAGGAAGGTTATAGTCTAGGTCAAAGCATTACTAATAACCTAATTCCCTTTAACCATTGGCTCTGATACCAACTTTTCTATCACACCCCGACCAAGTAAAACAACAAAACGTGGCGGAAACGTCGGGGAGTGTTGTAACAGAATCATTGTTTCACAACCATGGATTAAACAGTTTCGTTTTATTGAATTAAATGTATTACATTACATTGGAATTAGAAACAAAACATGAACACATAGACTTTCATTGTTATTAAGTCACTAAGGCCTCGTCCATTCCTATGTGAGCATACACCAATATCATCATCAAACATCATCAACTATGGTACCTGAAACACATGTGAAAATACGTCAGCATAAAAATGCCGGCGAGTACATAGGTTTTATATGAGTGTCAGATTCATGGCTCGTTTTACATGTTGCAATACTTATTTAAAAACCTTGTTTTGAAAAGTATAATATTGCGACATAATTAACCAACTCAAATCAAGTTGGTTATAATTTGCAAAATCTCGTAGCCATGATTCTTAACTCCAAAACATTTGTTTTATTAAATCAAATTGTAAAATATCTCATAAAAACTCGTTAATAAAACTCATGTGGTTTATATTATTCAGAAAACATCCTTGTGTGACATTGTTTCGAAATCGTTTACCCAAGTGATCTAGATAACGCAACGATATATAATGTGTTAAAAGCACTTATATATAGGAAGTACCAGCGGCGTATCCACCATGCTTTTAACATATTACACCCGCCCCGTTACCTAATCACTTCCCTTACCCAATGGTTCAAACAGTTACAAATGGTTCACATAAATCAAATGGTTACAAACGGTTCCCATAAATCCAACGATTTCAAATGGTTCACATAAATCCAATGATTACAAATGGTTCACATACATCCAATGATTACAAATGGTTCACATACATCCAACGATTTCAAATGGTTCAAAACGTAAAACAATTGTGCTAGCATGTTAAGTCAACATACATAGCAAAACATAATGAAATCGTGTACTAATAGTGTACTAATGAACATACCAAGTATATGATATGAAAACATGGAAAGCACGAAAATAACAAGTAGGCACATGTGTTTCACCCCAAAACATTTGAAAACAGTAAAAGCGGGGTCCATGTACTCACTTGAGGATGCTTAGAAGTCTTGAATAACAACCAAGCAAAGCTAGAGGGATCACGGAATCAAACGGCACCTAATATAGGTAATTATGTAAATAAACGGACCTAAATCGGAAGATCGGATAGAATGAAGTTTCGTAAACCAAATGAGTATAGGAACACATGTAATATGGTTTAACAAAGCCTACATACTAAAATGAAACGTAACCTAAGTCCTTACGACCCATTATGACCCGTTTAGGTAGCTTACGCCACTTTAACGCGTCGTTCGCGTAAAACGCGTTCGGACCGCCTAACTAGTCCTATGACAAGTATTATATGCCTTAGTATGTCTAATATTGTTGTCTAATCAGTTTAGATATCAAAAATTATGTTACATATGCTTAAAATAAATTTATGCGCCAAAAAGGGCATTTTGGTCATTTACCTAAGGCATATAAACTACCTATCATACAACTACTTAAACGAAGTCACCATAAGGTATAACCTCGGAAGGTTATTCCCTATGCAACTATGGTCACCTAATGTGTTTGGTCGGATCCTAATGATCGACCAAACGGGTCGGGTTCGAAAGTATAAGCGGTTGTTTAGATCGCTTACCTTACGACCTTACATAAGCACTAAACCTAAAGTGACGAGCTAAACATGTTAAAACATGTTTAACAAGGTTTGAAAATAGGTTTGGTATCAAAACAAACGGTTTTGATACCTAAAAGTAGTTTTGTTACAAAATACGCAAGAATACGTATTTTGGCCGAAACTACGACTCGCCACTATGCCTAGATAACGTTGTAATCAGTTGGTATAGTCATAAGAGACTCTAAACCATCGTGATTACACTCACGTTATGAAGTTCAAACGAACTTCGTGTTGACCATAAACTGTTCAATGCAGAAAGTCAAACAAAGTTTGACTTTCATGCTAAAAACGCGTAAAAGAACGAAAGAGGACTTACAAAAGGTCCAAGAATGGAAATCTAGATCCAACTTGCTCAGGTATGAGGTGCTAAGCCCCAACTTAGAGCAAATAGATCAGATTGTGTGAGTTGCAACAATGAGGAGCATGGGTATTTATAGGATTTCTAGTACCGTTAGGATCGTTCCTCGAAAACCGAGCTTAAATCTGGACCGTACACATGCACCCATGGTTTTGCAAAACCATGGGCACCTTAAAAATAGCCCATAGTAAGTTATAAACCATGTGCAAATGAGGGGAACAGCTGGAACAAGCTAAAAATCAGATTTTCCATTTTGGTCCCTTCCTAAGATAACTATGGCATATTGTCAATTTTGGTCCCTGAATGTGCAAAACATGGTTTTTGATGCATTTTTTACACGTTTAAGCCCCGTTAATCCCATTTCAAGGCTCTAAAATGAAGTTAAAGTATAGGGAACATGAAAAATTCTCAAAAATATCTCAGATGTCGGTTCGTTTGGCCGTACGGTTGCGTTATTTGGTTAATTACGACGAAACACGAACGAACGCGAAAAACAGTCCAAATTACGCGACGAATGGTTTTTTATCAAGACAATCACTAAAATAAAATATTTTAATGATTAAATAAATTTTTTGATGTCCGGATGTATTCAAAACGTAAGATATGCGCGAAAATGCAAACTTATGCACTTTTTGACGCTTTTAATCCCTATTGATCAAGAAAGTTTATTTTTGCGCACCAAACACCACAAAGCCTATTTCTAAGCTATGTAAAGGATATTTAGGGCATATTTAACTTATGATCAAGTTCCGGAATGTTCGTTACAGTACAAATCGGCACACTTTTGCAGTTTGTCGCAATTAGTCCCTGTAAGCGAATAAACTTGATTTCGCCACACCAAACCCTCCAAAACTTATTTCTAAGTTATGTAAAGGTTATTTAAGGTATGTTTAGCCTATTTCACTATTCTGGGGTGTTCGTTGCATTAAACTAGTTATATTTACGCATCAGTGCGCGTATAACCTTCCAGAAAGCGATTTTAAACTTGAAATCGAACATGAATTGATATGTGCAAACAATACACGTATTTTTACAAATCCCAAGTATGAAACACAATATTTCATAAATTTGGTATTTGTTTGATGGTCGCAGAGGCACAGGTCTCACACTTGTCACTCCCAAACTTTCCACTTTTGGCAACTGACGTCCGACCAGCTCGTGCACCCCACCTTTTCTTCGATTTCTCTCAATTCCGGTAAGATCTCGTCCTAAATCTTGTACTTTCTTAATCTACACGCACTCCTACAACTTTCTATCATTTAAATCTTAACTTTTAACCATGAAAGCATCAAGATTCGCGGTGTTCTAGAATGACGTCATCATGTGTTCTTGAAGAACTTCATGTTTTGACATCAATCCACCAAGAACAACATAGATCTAATCGATTTCCACATAAACAAGCAAAGATCTCTCATAGATCTAAACATATTCACAAAGAAAATGATTAAAAGATGGTTTCCAACTTTCTTTCAACTCTTTTACACTCAATGCACTCAAACCCGGTGGAATCGGAACTACTACTGATCGTCTACTCGTTCTTAGTGATGCATCAGTGCTAGATCCAAGTTCCATCTGTAGGATAGTGATTTCGGGTTTGGACATGAACAACTGTCTCGGACCGTGCACCGTCGGACTTGGGTGATTCCTCGTCGGTCAGGTTATTGGGACGAGATGGGGTTCCCATTGTTTAAACCAGTCATTTCAACGTCTCGCTCAAGTTACAACACTTCAAGCAAAATCAAGAAACAATGCGAACAGACCATTGGGACGAGTTGTTGTCCGACCGGGTTGCCATCCGCTCGACCCACTGTCCAATCGGGTTGCATCTTGATTCATTTTAAAACTTAAACAATTTTCAACATGTTCAATAACAGGGTTGCCACCCGACCGGATGGACATCCGACCGAGTGACCACCCTGCTGTGAACTTGTTCTCCCTAGGAAGCCTCGCCATTCGAGTCGCCACCCGATCGAACGACCGTTCGACCAACCGACCTGAAGGGTAGAGATACTTCTCTGTTTTCAAAATACTACAACGAAAACTTCAAAAGTCAAGCCATCATACACAAACACATCCTCCCCAAAAGAAGAAACAATCCACTCGAACAGTCATCCGAACGGATAAACACCCGAACGGGTCAACATCCGCACGAATGGCCGACCGACCGGATCACCATTCTGCACTTGGTGACTTTTCTCGTTTTACGCGTCGCTTATCTTTATGCTATCAATCTGTTCAGGCTAACCCTACTCTCTAGCGCTCCCTTCAATCCATCAACGCTGTGAGTATACTCGAACCCTTTTTGCTTTATGCTCTTTTGGGTGTTATATACGTTACGAATATTCAAACCACATCGAACACACTACTCAATACTACTTTAACGCTAACCGTTACTGCATGTACTATGTGACTTAATGAATGCTTGTTTGTTATGTTTACACATGGAATGTTATCTACCTGCCTTAACGACGATAGTACTATAGTTTGGACTCAGCACCTGTTCGCAGGGGTTGTTAAGGACAATTACTTGCATGGATTACGATGGTAATCATGTATTGCGAACTGCCTCGGGCAGTCAACCCGCAGTCATTGGTATCGATAGATCTATGTCGATAACTAACGTGCTTCATTTAACTATGCGTACGTGCTGGTTATGCGTAAACGAATTCGAACTTTATTATATCTATCAAACTTGTATGCTCACCTTTACACTATGTGTATTGACTTTTACTTTAACGTATGTGACAGGTGCTTAAGTTGTTTATATGCTTAGCTTGCTGTGAAATTGAGGCAAGGAAAGGTCTATTATGCTCTTTGTGCTGGTGATGAAATTGAAGCTAGGGAAGAGGTCCTAGAAACCAATAAATAAACTATCCATGTATAAATCTGAGTTGTCAGAACATAACTAGTTGACTAGATTTTGTCTGTAATAATTATATTATCACTTATGACATGGTATGGGACGTGTTGCTTAAAATATTTGGTAAATATAGTTGTTATGGAAACTTCTGGACAGTCTGTTTCGCTCAGTGCCACGCCCCGATGTTTCCGCCATCGGTTGGGGTGTGACAGATTGGTATCAGAGCCATACCTATAGGGAATTAGGCAAGACTCGACCTAGTCTGGGTCGAAGTCTTAGAGACCTAGTCTATAGTTTGGAACCAACGGACCGACTCGCGCATGTCCAGTTAGGACTATGTGTGAGCGTACTTACCATTTCTTGCTATTCTCGCCTACAGTACACTACCACTACACTCGAAATTTCAAAAGATGAATGAGTAATTGGGCCGAGATTAGGTGTGAAAACCGCAAACTCTCGACCACATCGCTTGTTCGACTCACATTTTATTCTATAAACTGGAGAAATTGCGTCGAACCAGGAGCGAAATCCGTACTTCAACGAAACTTTTTCCTCTATTTTATCAAAACAGGGACAAAAGTTATTCAGACAGGGTTGAAACCCGAATTTTGATAACTAGGTCCGTGTTTTACTTAGTTTTACAAAACTCTCACCAAAGTCTCGACGGACTCCAACGACTCGACAACACACCGAAACTAAAGGGATACGTGTCGTTTGCCCAAGAATCGAGGCAAAGGCACAGTTCCAAAGGTCAAAGTGTGTTTAAAAAGTCCTTGTGAATAGTCGAATCACTTTGGTTACTCAATGTCTAACAGCCGCAGACAGTCTACTCCTCGATTTCTACGTGTTTCGATTCTGAGCCCGCAACTGCTGACTCTGATGATTCGTCGATTTTATGTGTTTATATATGTGTTTACCTGTTTATGTGTATAATTTCGGAGAATTATTCGATTTTTTCTCTCACTTCGATCGACACACACAACTCGCACTGCATTTCTACCTCAAAGCGCTGACAAATTGCTAAATTTTGGACGACCTTATGCCATGTTATACACTTATACTATACTACTCGACAAGTTATTTGTGATGGCTATACTCGAACGCGCACGGGTTTTGAAGGATAGGTTTCTGTATTCTGACTGTATCTGGTAATGACATGCTTATGTGCTCCTGTGCTTTTGTGCTCTACATGTTTACGTGGTTATGTGCTTTTGTGTTCATGTGAATCTGTGATTATATATCTATGTGTTTACGTGATTGTACGTGTTCCTGAGCTTTAGTAAGTATTAGACGTGTGAGGTGAGAATCGATTATGACGTGTCTGAGACCTTTGACAATGTCTGTTGCAGACAATGTCAACTGGACCATCATCTGGACCCCGTCACCCACGACTCACTCGCCAAGAGCAAAGAGACAAACGTCTTGCTGCTATCATCGCTAAGCAAGTAGCAAAGGTCGTGGGTGAAGTATATGAGAATGTGAGCAAATCGTCTGAACAGTCCAGAACCGAAGCTCCTAAAGCTACACCCAAAGCTGCCTTCAGTTTCAAACAGTTTAAAGCATGCGGGCCAAAGGAATTCACTGGAGAAGAAGGCCCTACGGGATTGTTTCAATGGTTTGACTCCATCGAGGTCACACTACGACAGAGAGGTTGCCCCGATGATCTATGCACTCTCAACGCAACTGGCGTCTTCCAGTCCCGCGCCTTAGACTGCTGGACGGCTGAGAGGAACAAACGTGGGAACGATGCAGCCTACGGTCTGTCGTGGGATGAGCTCAAAGAAGTCATGCTGGAAGAATTTTGCCCTCCTCATGAGCGCCAAAAGTTAGAAGATGAATTCTGGCATATAAAGCAGAAGGATGGTGAAAACACTGCTCTCACTGCCCGCTTCAAGCAGCTCAGTATTATCTGTCCTGATCAAGTCAAGACCCCAGAGATCGCAATCAAGAAGTATATCCGAGCCCTGCCTGACTGCGTTGCAGATTTCATGCAAGCGGCCAAGACTACAACGATCGAAGAAACCTACCTACTGACCGCTGAAATCAACGACAAGCGGGTCAAGGTTGGTGTCTGGGATAAAGCTTCAAAGAACCTACATCAAGCTACCACCACCGCACCAACTGCTGAAACCGCCGCCGCATCGAGCAACAAGAGAAAGAAGAAGAGAAAGAACAGCTCCAGCAACAAGAACTGTGCGATCACTGCTGCACCGATTCAAGCTGTACCAGCTCAACAGCGTCAAGTAGCAGCGCCTGTGGCAAATGCACCGCTTGCTAAGCGTGCATATATTGGGCCACACCCGCTTTGCCCTACTTGCACCTACCACCACCCGACTAGCATCGCTTGCCGTTTCTGTGCTCATTGCAATATGTACGGCCATTTCACTACCAACTGCTGTGCTCGACAAGCTCCTGCTCATCAAGCTCTTCTTACCGCCCCTCAGGGTCAACAAGCTCCTCCGGCACCCGCGGTCAACGACAGAGTTTGCTTCGCATGCGGCGATCCTAACCATTTCGCTAACATGTGCTCAAACAGGGTTGTGAAACAAGATCCCCAGCAGCAACAGCCTCAACAACAACAGCAGCAGCAACAACAACAAGCAGTACGTGCTCGAACTTTCAACATCAACGTGCGTCAGGCCCAAGCTGACAACAATGTGGTCAATGGTACGTTCCTCATGAATGGTATTTATGCTTCATGTCTGTTTGATACTGGTGCCGATAATTGTTTTGTATCGTTTGAGTTCGAAAAGCTCCTTAATCGTAAGCGCGCCCATCTCCCCTCGACGTTCGATGTTGAAGTCGCCACTGAAGAATTGTCGCCATTAATTCTGTTCTTTGTGATTGTACACTTGAGCTCAACAATCACATCTTCCCAATCGACCTTATTTCGATGCAACTTGGAAGTTTTGACATCATAGTAGGCATGGACTTTCTTCGCGAAAACCATGCTGAAGTTGTGTGCTTTGACAAGATGATCTGATTCTTGCTCGCCAATGGAAACCAGTTATGTGTTTATGGTGAAGTCACTTCGAAGAAATTGCAACTTATGTCGTGTATCCAGGCTAGTAAGTATCTCCGCAAGGAATACAGAGCATTCTTGGCCAATATTGTAGTAGCGGAGGAGGAAAAGAAAGAGAAGAAGAAAGTGAAAGACGTTCCTGTTGTTCGTGATTTTCCCAATGTTTTTCCTGAAGATCTTCTTGGATTACCTCCAGCCGTGATGTCGACTTTCGCAACGACCTCGTTCCTGGAGCCAATCCTGTTGCCAGAGCTCCTTACCAACTCGCACAGTCAGAAATGCGTGAACTATCGAGTCAACTCTAGGAATTTCTTGATAAAGGATTTGTTCGCCCTAGCACCTCTCCTTGGGGCGCACCAGTTCTCTTCGTCAAAAAGAAGGATGGGTCGTTCCGGATGTATATCGACAATAGGGAATTGAATAAGCTGACCATCAAGAATCGCTATCCACTGCCTCGCATCGACGATTTATTCGACCAGCTACAAGGTGCTACATGTTTTTCCAAGATCGACCTACGTTCAGGCTACCACCAACTACGCATACAAGAGGAGGAAATACCCAAAACCGGTTTTCGCACTCGCTACGGCCACTACGATTTCGTTGTTATGCCTTTCGGTTTAACCAACGCACCCGCGGTTTTCATGGATCTTATGAATCACGTGTGTAAACCTTTTCTTGATCGTTTCGTCATCGTGTACATCGACGATATCCTGATCTATTCCAAGTTGAAAACCGAACACGCGCAACATCTACGTTTGGTTCTCGAGCTACTCCAAGGGAATCGACTCTACGCCAAGTTCTCCAAGTGCGAATTTTGGATAGAGGTGGTTCAATTCCTCGGACACATTGTCAATAGTCAAGGTATTAACGTCGACCCCGCGAAGATCGAAGCTGTCAAGAGTTGGGTTACACCCAAGAATCTGTCTGAAGTCCGTTCTTTTCTCGGACTAGCGGGCTATTATCATCGATTTATCAAAGGATTCTCTAAAATCGCCGTGCCGCTTACTGCTCTTACACATAAAGACAAGCCTTTTGTTTGGGGAACCGAACAAGAGACTGCCTTTCGAACCCTAAAGAACATGCTTTGCAATGCTCCTGTCCTCACACTACCTGAAGGGAACGATGACCTCATAGTCTATTGTGATGCCTCAAACCTTGGTCTCAGTTGTGTTCTCATGCAACGGGACAAGGTTATTGCTTACGCATCTCGACAACTCAAGATCCACGAGAAGAACTATACAACCCACGATCTCGAGCTAGGCGCGGTTGTTTTTGCGTTAAAGATTTGGCGACACCACCTTTACGGTACAAAGTGTACGATCTTCACCGATCATAGGAGCCTACAACATATCTTTAACCAGAAGGAACTTAATATGCGTCAACGCCAGTGGGTGGAACTCCTCAACGATTATGACTGTGAGATTCGTTATCACCCTGGCAAAGCAAATGTCGTTGCCGACGCACTCAGCGGACGGAGCTATCTGCACAGTACCCGTAATGTTCAGGCCCAATTTGATCTTGAAACCCTCATCCGCGAAGCTCAGCATGCCTGCTTTACCGAACGCACACTCCAAAAGGAAAGAATCCACCATCATGGAGCCCAACTAGTGAACAAGTCCAACGGAATATTTCATTATCTGGATCGAATTTGGATCCCTAAACGGACCGACTTGAGAAAGATAATAATGGACGAAGCCCACAAATCCCGAAATTCTATTCATCCCAGCGCCGATAAGATGTACCAGGACCTTCGCTATAAGTACCGGTGGCCTGGTATGAAAAGGGATATCGCTTTCTACGTCGGAAAATGCCTAACTTGCGCGAAAGTCAAGGCAGAGCATCAAAGACCCTCAGGCTTACTCGAACAACCCAAGATCCCTGTATGGAAGTGGGAGAGTATAGCTATGCATTTTGTAACAAAACTCCCGCGCACGTCATCAGGTCACGACAGCATTTGGGTTGTTGTTGATCGTTTGACTAAATCTACTCACTTTCTGCCAATACGGGAAGACTATAAAAGGGAACGATTAGCCCGAATCTACACCGACGAAATTATCTGTCGACATGGGACTCTTTGTGACATCATCTCTGACTGCGATGCTCGGGTTACCTCGCGTCTTTGGGAGACTTTTCAATCTGCTCTTGGTACTACGCTCAATCTAAGTACCGCTTTTCGTCCCCAAACCGACGGTCAGACTAAAAGAACGATTCATACCCTTGAAGACATGCTTCGCTCGTGTGTCATAGACTTCGGTGGTAATTGGGACGTATACCTGCCTCTAGTCGAATTCTCGTACAACAACAGTTATCATTCCAGCATCCAAATGGCACCATTCGAGGCACTATATGGAAGAAGATGTCGATCGCCTATTGTGTGGCATGAGATCGGGCATTCGCAATTAACCGGTCCCGAGCTATTGCAAGAAACGACAGACAAAATTTTCCAAATTCGAGACAATCTGGTGAAAGCTCGGAATCGTCAGAAAAGTTAAGCCGATAAACGACGCAAGCCCCTTGAATTTGACGTTGGCGACCATGTACTCCTAAAGGTATCACCTTGGAAGGGTGTGGTCAGATTCGGCAAAAGAGGAAAGCTCGTGCCTTGATATGTAGGACCCTTTAAGATTCTAGAAAGGATCGGCAAAGTGGCTTACAGACTCAAACTACCGGAGCAACTTAGCAACCTCCACCCGACTTTCCATGTTTCGAACCTTCGAAAGTGTCTGGCTGATGATGATTTACACGTACCTCTTGAGGACTTGCAAGTGAACGAAACATTACACTTCATGGAAAAGCCTGTCGAAATCATGGACCGACAAACCAAGCAGCTCAGGCGCTCACGCATTCCCATTGTGAAGGTTCACTGGGAAGGCAAACGAGGCGCAGAGTTCACTTGGGAACTCGAAAGTGACATGAAGGCAAAGTACCCGCAGTTGTTTGTTACGGCTTCAGCCTAATTTCGGGACGAAATTCCTTTAACAAGGGGAGGCTGTAATACCCCGTGTTCTCAGGAAAGTCAAAGTCAAGGTCAAAGTCAACGACCGATCGCGCGACTTGACTTATAGTGAATTCGTTTTATGTGTATTATGTGGAGTAAGTGTCAATAATCTCCGTAATCGACATGTGTTGTTCGTTATTTAGTCAACTTACGACTGTGAATTATAGGAAGTAACAACGCAATAAAGTTAACTAAACGATACTCAAACTATGCTAATTGAATCGACATCGAATGGTAAGACGAATCGCAACTCGAATTAGGCATTTTGATTATTGATATACGTGTGTGTGCGCCTTATGTGTTACTTGTGCATGTTCATTTATGCTATGTGTGGTGATCAATCGAAACGCAATCGAAACTCAATCGCAATCAAACTCGATCGCAATCGAAACGGTTTGGTAATTGGTAGAGGAGAGATAGTGCAAGATATGAGTAGTTGGGATTAAAAGTAATTTGAATAGGAAAATCTATCGCATCGCTCGCTCGAATCACATCGCAATGCATTACACACGAATCGAAACAACATAACTCGTTGCGCCAAACACTCGAACTAGGTGTCAGCCGACCGAACTGCCACCCGGTCGGACAGCCATCCGACCGAGGTGCCACTCAACCGAACCGCCACCCGGGCGAGTGCCACTCGAGCGACCTGCCTTATTCCTCCCTTTCCACTTTGGGAAACCCTATAAATACCCCTTGTCACTCCCAAACTTTCCACTTTTGGCAACTGATGTCCGACCAGCTCGTGCTCCCGACCTTTTCTTCGATTTCTCTCAATTTCGGTAAGATCTCGTCCTAAATCTTGTACTTCCTTAATCTACACGCACTCCTACACCTTACTATCTTGTAAATCTTAACTTTTAACCGTGAAACCATCAAGATTCGAGGTGTTCTAGGATGACGTCATCATGTGTTCTTGAAGAACTTCATGTTTTGACCTCAATCAACCAAGAATAACGTAGATCTAATCGATTTCCACATAAACAAGCAAAGATCTCTCATAGACCTAAACATATTCACAAAGAAAATGATTGAAAGATGGTTTCTGTCACACCCCGACCACGTAAAGCGACCGAACGTGGCGGAAACGTCGGGGAGTGTTGTAACAGAATTATTGTTTCATAACCATGGCATAAATAAATTCTGTTTTATTGAATAAATGAACTCATTGTTTTAGTACAATCAAAAGTACAACTATGATCTTCCAAGTTTTAAAGTTGCTAAGGCACGAGTCCATCCTATATGTAGCATGTATCAACAATCATTGCAAAGCAGTACCTGAAACATGTGTAAAAATAGGTACGTCAGCATAAAAATGCCTGTGAGATACATAGGTTTTGTGAAATAAGATTCATGACTTATGTTTAAGAAAATGTTTAGTCATGAACCTTGTAATTTGATTTGTCTTGTAAATCATTTGAAAAGCAATAAGATCAGATGATATGTATAAATAAGAGAATAATGTATGGTTAAATGAATAACCATTGTAAAATGAGTTTGTATAAGATAAGTTGCTTGTAAAACAATGTATTGTAAAAAGTATGTTATTTGTATAAAATGTTATATGTCTCAAACTGAAATGATTCAGATAACGATACAATATGTAATACCATACAAACACTTATATATAGGAAGTACCAGCGGCGTATCCACCATGCTTGTATCATATTACACACGCCTCGTTATTCAAATCACTTACTCAAACCAAACCAAACAATGTAAGATGTCTATGTTCAAACCAATTGCCAAACGTATTGAATAATGTGTCAAATGATATGTCAAGATGTAAGTAATGAAATGTGTAACCAATGTGATTTGTATAAATTAATGTAAGATTAAACAAATAACCTTATAGTAGCATATTAAAAGTATACTTTGGATTTGTAAGTAACATATTAAACTATGTTTTGGTTTCATAAATAACATATCAAAATATGCTTTAGATGTGATAAATAACATATTAAACTATGTTTTGGTTTTGTAAATAACATATCAAAATATGCTTTGGATGATTAACAAAATATATGTTGGTTTTGTACAATACCACACATGAGAGTATATCAAACTATACTTTAATAGTGTGATTTGAGAATTCAATCAGACCTGGTGCATCAAAATACACCTTTGAGACTATAGAAATACCACAAAGGCAATTCCTATTTGGATGGAGCAACAAATTGGTTTCAGACATTCCATGACAACAGGAATGGGGTGTCAAATCCTATAGCGCTATATCATACTAACAATCGGTCTGGTGAACATAAAATAAGTACAATTCAACATTTTATTTTATGTTCTTTGAGAAATCAATGCTTAATCATAGATAGTCATTCAATTTGTCAATAGATAAGTATTAACATGTATAATCAATTATACTTTTGGAAAACACGAAAGTAACAGATAGGTACACATGCTTCACCCCAAAACAGTTTGGAAAACAGTAAAATAGGGGAACTAAGTACTCACTTGAGAGTGCTTAGGAGTCCTTGTATATCAACCAAACAATGCTAGAGATCACGGAATCAAACGACACCTAATATAGGTAGCTATGTTAATAAACCGGACCTAAATCGGAGGATTTAGATAGAATGAGGGTTCGTAAACCAAACGAGTATAGAGACTCGTGTCATATGGTTTAACAAAGCCTACATACTAAATGAAACCTAACATAATTGTTTACGACCCATTACGACCCGTTTAGGTAGCTTATGCTACTTTAACGCGTCGTTCGCGTGAAACGCGTTCGAACCGCCTAACTAGTTCTATGACAAGTATTATATGCCTAAACATGTTATATAATCAGTTACGTGACAAAAGTTTAGGTTACATATGCTTAATTACTAATTATACATGAAAAGGGTATTCTGGTAATTTACCTAAGGCATATAAACTACCTATCATACAACTACTTAAACGATGTGACCATAAGGTATAACCTCGGAAGGTTATGCCCTATACTATGGTCACCTAATGTATTTGGTCGGATCCTAATGATCGACCAAACTGGGTCGGGTTCGAAGGTATAAGCGATTGATCAGATCGCTTACCCTACGACCCTAGACAACGTGGTAATCAGTAGGCATAGTCCCAAGGGACTATGACCATCGTGATTACAATCACGTTGCGAAGTTCAAACGAACTTCGCATTGACCATAAGCTGGTCAACACTGAAAGTCAAACAAAGTTTGACTTTCGGACTCGAAAAGCAGTAAAATAAGGAAAAGAACGAAAGGATACTTACGAAGGGTCCCCGAATGCTAATCTAGATCACAATAACTCAGGTATGAAACAATGGTTCCAACTTAGAGTCACTTAGATCAGACTCTTGTGGGTTTAGAAGCAATGGGGGTGGGGTATATATAGTTTTCGGGTAACCGTTAAGATCGTTTGTCGAATATCGTGCCTTAATCGTAACCGTACAAGTGTCGGAAAGTTGTGGTGGCTTAAATTGGTCCTTATCAGCTGAAATGTCAAGTGGTGAGTGTGTGGTTGTGTTTAAAACAGCTGGAAGTTGCTGACTGTTCGTTGTTATCTGATCAGACAGGCGGACGCGGCCCGCTTCAGGATCAGTGAAAACTCAGGCGGGCCGCCTGAGACTTCTGATCAGCAAACATGTTTGATAAATGACAGTTTCAGTCCCTGCACGTGTTTAAGCCCATTTCCGGCACTTCTAAGGCCCGTAAAGCCAACTTTAAGGCCCTAAAATGATGCCTAAACATTGTGGACTTGAAACATGCTCAAAAATATGCCGGATGTTGGTTCGTTTGGTCGTACGAACGCGATGTTCGCTTAATTACGACGGAATGCGCATAAGTGCGAAAAACGATCCAAATGACGCAACGAATGGGTTTTTGGCAAGCCAAACACTAAAGCATAATATAGTCATGCTTACATAAATTTTTGGATGTCCGGATGTATTCAGAACGTAAGTTATGCGCGAAAATGCAAACTTGTGCACTTTTTGACACTTTTAGTCCCTAAATGACCCAAAAGTTTATTTTAGCATACCGAACCCCTCAAAGCCTATTTCTAAGCTATGTGAAGGATATTTATGGTATGTTTAACTTATGGTCATGTTCTGGAATGTCTGTTACAGTTCAAATTGGCATACTTTCGCAGTTTGTCAAGTTTAGTCCCTGTAAGCGAACTAACTTGTTTTTGCCATACCAAAGCCTTTAAAACTTATTTCTAAGTTATGTAAAGGTTATTTAAGGTATGTTAAGCCTATTTCACTATTCCGGAGTGTTCGTTGGATTAAACTGGTTATATTTACGCATCAGAGCGCGTATAACCCTCCAGAAAGCGATTTAAAGCTTAAAATCAAACAAGAGTTGATATGTGTAAAAGATACACATAATTTTACAAATCCCAAATATGAAATACAATATTTCATTGGTTTGGCATTTGATTGACGGTTGAAGTGACACAGGTGTTACAGTCTCCCCTACTTTAGGAAATTTCGTCCCGAAATTTAATTCTAGAGGAAACTTGTGAAGACAGCTGTGACGATTTCGCCTTCTAATAGATCCATTGAACCCTTAAGTAATACTCTGGGTCATGTTAGGACCCTTAGCGAATTTGTTAACCCTCAAAGTGAATTCCTTGTAGCAGTAAAACATGGAATTTTTGAACTACGGACAGAAGAACGTTTCTTATGAAGACTTATCATAGGAAACTTGTGTGTGCTTGAAATCAGAATTGGGGAGTGTAAGAATAAATGACATCGGTCAAAGTCCGAGACTTCTCCCGTATCCTTATTCTCGTCACTTTAGGTCTTAACACATGACAAAACTTCTTGTGGTTTCTGTGCACTGACTTCCATAATTATGTAGGCCTCCATAATTACGTAATCCCTTGCACAGTCCGCACAGTTCATTTCATAATGTGTAGTGGAAAAAATCAACTGAATAAACATGAAGCGACTTGACTAGATCACCAAGGATCTTTTAACTAAATCAACGAACGATCTTTTTAACTAGATCAACATATGATCTTCTTAACTAGACCGTCGTACGATCTCCTTAAATAGACCACTTAAGGGATCTTTTCAATTATATCATCACATGATATTTCTAATCAGATTTTCAAAATCAATCTGTTTAACCAGACCACTCTAGGGGTCCAATTTTAGAATAGTACTTTAAAACCCAAGGGACTCGACTACGACGTAGAAGTCCATTAAGGATTTAAGATAGTAACTTTGGATATCCTATTATAAATCCCTCATATGAGATATGAAAGATTTTACGAGGATTTGGATGGATCACATACAACCACAAAACATATAAGAAAACACATAAGCACAAAATTAGTTAACTTGATTCTTTAATTTGTTATCTTTGGGCATGGATATTTAAAGCACACTAGAAATCCAATTCATGAATTTCATTTGGTACTTTAATCATTTCCAAGGATCCATCTATAAAGATAGAAG
Source organism: Helianthus tuberosus (assembly GCA_030545235.1). NCBI lineage: Eukaryota > Viridiplantae > Streptophyta > Magnoliopsida > Asterales > Asteraceae > Helianthus > Helianthus tuberosus. The sequence goes on along the minus strand of JARYGA010047270.1, from coordinate 47,965 downwards.
GATTCTCAACAAGAGTTTGGCTTTGTTTCTTAAAAGAAACGAGTGTTTAAGGTTCTTGGAGAGATCACAAGTGATCATAAAATGACAGAACCATACGAGTAGTTTGTCTTTGGGTTGACATCATAAGGTTGTATCAAACATTCACACAATTGTATCAGTTTTACAAAAATAAAAACGATGACTTTTTATTTATTTAACAACTGACTTGTCTTTGAACATCATAAGATAACAACCAAGGGAAATAACAAAACACTAATTGTTCACTGCTGCATCATTGTTCATGTTTGCATCATTGATGTTAAACGCTCATCCTCGCGCCGGAGGTGCGTTAACAAGCCTTGGGCAATTGTTCCTGTAATGGGTAAGGTCACCACAATTATAACATGACCCCGGAGGGAACCGTGCTTGAACAGCAGCAGGGTTTGCAGCAGCTTGATTTGCATAGCGACAAACATTGATCAAATGTCCCAACCGTCCACAGTGGGTACATTTGTGACACTGCTCGTGCTCTTGATGATGACGGTTGCACTTGTTGCACAAAGGTGCAGTACCAACATAGTTTTGCCTTTTGCGAGGTTGTGCTGGTTGGTTTGGTGCAACCTGTTTGTCTTGAGCAGTTACAGCGCAGTTCTGAGAGGCTTTGCGCTTCTTCTTCTTGGACACCTCAGCATTTTCTTCCTTTGGTTCCACTTGAGCAGTCTTGTCGGATGGTCTTGGGTCGCCCTTTCGAAACAGCTTTTTCTTTCTGATGTGGGATTCAGTTAGGGTGGCAGACAGTTCAATGGCTTGTCTGACAGTAGTAGGGTTACTGCCAGTAACGATATCCTGAACTAGGTCAGGAAGACCATCAGTATATTTCTCGATCGCCTTATCCACAGGAGTAACCATTGCAGGGCACAAAAGGCTCAATTCTTCAAAACGGTCAGTATAGGCTCGATGCTCGCCACTGTCTTGCTTCAAATCATCAAACTCCCTCTCCAAAGCTCGCAGTTCATGACGAGGGCAAAACTCCTTCATCATAAGAGCCCTAAGCTCAGCCCAAGTCTGTGCTAATGCAACCTCAGCACCGCGGTCTCTCATCACCCCGTTCCACCATGTGAGAGCCCTCTTCTGAAGCACACCTGAAGAAAACTCGACCTTGCGATTTTCAGGACACTGAACATGACGGAAGGTATTCTCAATGCTCTCGAACCACTGAAGAAGCCCAGCTGCTCCCTCAGAACCACTAAACTTGAGTGGTTTGGCCGAGTTGAAACTCTTGAAATTGCATGGAGCATTGTTGTTGTTGATGGTTTGCATCATTTGAGCATAAAGATTTGGGAAGGCAACAGCCATTTGCTGTGCGATGATTTCCGCCAGTTCGGCATTCGCCATCTGATTTTCACGTCGAGGAGGCATTCTAAAAGAGGAAACATGAAAGGAAATGAGTGAGAGAATTAGACGAAAAGAATGAGATGAAACAAATCTGATGAAAGCAAGGATAGTGGTCATTTGTTCGCATTACAAAGCAAACAAACTACACACAGTGACTAATCAAAGTAAATGGGTCAAAAATAATGTATCGCGAAGACATGCTCGCCTATAAGTGAACACTCATCCCAAGAATTCCCAGGTAAGCACAACTGGTCTCGCGTCTGATGAGATATATACGAAGTGCTTGCCTAGACAGAAAACCCAGAATACAGGCATTCACCCTTCCAGTTTGCACGTGTTCACATTATTTAAAACCCAAAACCTTGACGAGATTTTGAAAACTCAAAGGGGTTCAAAACCTTATAACAGAGGGTTCAAAACCTAGTAATCAATCATCCTAGAACAGATGATTAGTTTTCAAAGCGGTTTTGAAATTTATGTTCTTGTTGTGGTCGTCGCCTAAGGATAGGTGACGGTATTGTTTTATGACTAAACGCAAGTAAACTCGCGTTAGGGTCCTAAGAAGGTTATAGACTAGGTCAAAGCATTACTAATAACCTAATTCCCTATAACCATTGGCTCTGATACCAACTTTTCTGTCACACCCCGACCACGTAAAGCGACCGAACGTGGCAGAAACGTCGGGGAGTGTTGTAACAGAATTATTGTTTCATAACCATGGCATAAATAAATTCTGTTTTATTGAATAAATGAACTCATTGTTTTAGTACAATCAAAAGTACAACTATGATCTTCCAAGTTTTAAAGTTGCTAAGGCACGAGTCCATCCTATATGTAGCATGTATCAACAATCATTGCAAAGCAGTACCTGAAACATGTGTAAAAATAGGTACGTCAGCATAAAAATGCCTGTGAGATACATAGGTTTTGTGAAATAAGATTCATGACTTATGTTTAAGAAAATGTTTAGTCATGAACCTTGTAATTTGATTTGTCTTGTAAATCATTTGAAAAGCAATAAGATCAGATGATATGTATAAATAAGAGAATAATGTATGGTTAAATGAATAACCATTGTAAAATGAGTTTGTATAAGATAAGTTGCTTGTAAAACAATGTATTGTAAAAAGTATGTTATTTGTATAAAATGTTATATGTCTCAAACTGAAATGATTCAGATAACGATACAATATGTAATACCATACAAACACTTATATATAGGAAGTACCAGCGGTGTATCCACCATGCTTGTATCATATTACACACGCCTCGTTATTCAAATCACTTACTCAAACCAAACCAAACAATGTAAGATGTCTATGTTCAAACCAATTGCCAAACGTATTGAATAATGTGTCAAATGATATGTCAAGATGTAAGTAATGAAATGTGTAACCAATGTGATTTGTATAAATTAATGTAAGATTAAACAAATAACCTTATAGTAGCATATTAAAAGTATACTTTGGATTTGTAAGTAACATATTAAACTATGTTTTGGTTTCATAAATAACATATCAAAATATGCTTTAGATGTGATAAATAACATATTAAACTATGTTTTGGTTTTGTAAATAACATATCAAAATATGCTTTGGATGATTAACAAAATATATGTTGGTTTTGTACAATACCACACATGAGAGTATATCAAACTATACTTTAATAGTGTGATTTGAGAATTCAATCAGACCTGGTGCATCAAAATACACCTTTGAGACTATAGAAATACCACAAAGGCAATTCCTATTTGGATGGAGCAACAAATTGGTTTCAGACATTCCATGACAACAGGAATGGGGTGTCAAATCCTATAGCGCTATATCATACTAACAATCGGTCTGGTGAACATAAAATAAGTACAATTCAACATTTTATTTTATGTTCTTTGAGAAATCAATGCTTAATCATAGATAGTCATTCAATTTGTCAATAGATAAGTATTAACATGTATAATCAATTATACTTTTGGAAAACACGAAAGTAACAGATAGGTACACATGCTTCACCCCAAAACAGTTTGGAAAACAGTAAAATAGGGGAACTAAGTACTCACTTGAGAGTGCTTAGGAGTCCTTGTATATCAACCAAACAATGCTAGAGATCACGGAATCAAACGGCACCTAATATAGGTAGCTATGTTAATAAACCGGACCTAAATCGGAGGATTTAGATAGAATGAGGGTTCGTAAACCAAACGAGTATAGAGACTCGTGTCATATGGTTTAACAAAGCCTACATACTAAATGAAACCTAACATAATTGTTTACGACCCATTACGACCCGTTTAGGTAGCTTATGCTACTTTAACGCGTCGTTCGCGTGAAACGCGTTCGAACCGCCTAACTAGTTCTATGACAAGTATTATATGCCTAAACATGTTATATAATCAGTTACGTGACAAAAGTTTAGGTTACATATGCTTAATTACTAATTATACATGAAAAGGGTATTCTGGTAATTTACCTAAGGCATATAAACTACATATCATACAACTACTTAAACGATGTGACCATAAGGTATAACCTCGGAAGGTTATGCCCTATACTATGGTCACCTAATGTATTTGGTCGGATCCTAATGATCGACCAAACTGGGTCGGGTTCGAAGGTATAAGCGATTGATCAGATCGCTTACCCTACGACCCTAGACAACGTGGTAATCAGTAGGCATAGTCCCAAGGGACTATGACCATCGTGATTACAATCACGTTGCGAAGTTCAAACGAACTTCGCATTGACCATAAGCTGGTCAACGCTGAAAGTCAAACAAAGTTTGACTTTCGGACTCGAAAAGCAGTAAAATAAGGAAAAGAACGAAAGGATACTTACGAAGGGTCCCCGAATGCTAATCTAGATCACAATAACTCAGGTATGAAACAATGGTTCCAACTTAGAGTCACTTAGATCAGATTCTTGTGGGTTTAGAAGCAATGGGGGTGGGGTATATATAGTTTTCGGGTAACCGTTAAGATCGTTTGTCGAATATCGTGCCTTAATCGTAACCGTACAAGTGTCGGAAAGTTGTGGTGGCTTAAATTGGTCCTTATCAGCTGAAATGTCAAGTGGTGAGTGTGTGGTTGTGTTTAAAACAGCTGGAAGTTGCTGACTGTTCGTTGTTATCTGATTAGACAGGCGGACGCGGCCCGCTTCAGGATCAGTGAAAACTTAGGCGGGCCGCCTAAGACTTCTGATCAGCAAACATGTTTGATAAATGACAGTTTCAGTCCCTGCACGTGTTTAAGCCCATTTCCGGCACTTCTAAGGCCCGTAAAGCCAACTTTAAGGCCCTAAAATGATGCCTAAACATTGTGGACTTGAAACATGCTCAAAAATATGCCGGATGTTGGTTCGTTTGGTCGTACGAACGCGATGTTCGCTTAATTACGACGGAATGCGCATAAGTGCGAAAAACGATCCAAATGACGCAACGAATGGGTTTTTGGCAAGCCAAACACTAAAGCATAATATAGTCATGCTTACATAAATTTTTGGATGTCCGGATGTATTCAGAACGTAAGTTATGCGCGAAAATGCAAACTTGTGCACTTTTTGACACTTTTAGTCCCTAAATGACCCAAAAGTTTATTTTAGCATACCGAACCCCTCAAAGCCTATTTCTAAGCTATGTGAAGGATATTTATGGTATGTTTAACTTATGGTCATGTTCTGGAATGTCTGTTACAGTTCAAATTGGCATACTTTCGCAGTTTATCAAGTTTAGTCCCTATAAGCGAATTAACTTGTTTTTGCCATACCAAAGCCTTTAAAACTTATTTCTAAGTTATGTAAAGGTTATTTAAGGTATGTTAAGCCTATTTCACTATTCCGGAGTGTTCGTTAGATTAAACTGGTTATATTTACGCATCAGAGCGCGTATAACCCTCCAGAAAGCGATTTAAAGCTTAAAATCAAACAAGAGTTGATATGTGTAAAAGATACACATAATTTTACAAATCCCAAATATGAAATACAATATTTCATTGGTTTGGCATTTGATTGACGGTTGAAGTGACACAGGTGTTACAGTTTCCAACTTTCTTTCAACTCTTTTACACTCAATGCACTCAAACCCGGTGGAATCGGAACTACTACTGATCGTCTACTCGTTCTTAGTGATGCATCAGTGCTAGATCCAAGTTCCATCTGTAGGATAGTGATTTCGGGTTTGGACTTGAACAACCGTCTCGGACCGTGCACCGTCGGACTTGGGTGATTCCTGTTCGGTCAGGTTATTGGGACGAGATGGGGTTCCCATTGTTTAAACCAGTCATGGAAACGTCTCGCTCAAGTTACAACACTTCAAGCAAAATCAAGAAACAACGCGAACAGACCATTGCGACGAGTTGCTGTCCGACCGGACTGTTGTCCGACCGGGTTGCCATCCTCTCGACCCACTGTCCGATCGGGTTGCATCTTGATTCATTTTAAAACTTAAACAATTTTCAACATGTTCAATAACAGGGTTGCCACCCGACTGGATGGACATCCGACCGAGTGACTACCCTGCTATGAACTTGTTCTCCCTGGGAAGCCTCGCCATTCGAGTCGCCACCTGATCGAACGATCGTTCGACCGACCGACCTGAAGGGTAGAGATACTTCTCTGTTTTCAAAATACAACAACGAAAACTTCAAAAGTCAAGCCATCATACACAAACACATCCTCCCCAAAGGAAGAAACAATCCACTCGAACAGTCATCCGACCGGATGACCGTCCGAACAGATAAATACCTGAACTGGTCAACATCCACACGAATGGCCGACCGGCCGGATCACCATCCGACCGGATCACCATCCGACCGGATCACCATTCTGCACTTGGTGACTTTTCTCGTTTTACGCATCGCTTATCTTTATGCTATCAATCTGTTCAGGCTAACCCTACTCTCTAGCGCTCCCTTCAATCCATCAACGCTGTGAGTATACTCGAACCCTTTTTGCTTTATGCACTTTTGGGTGTTACATACATTACGAATATTCAAACCACATCGAACACACTACTCAATACTACTTTAACGCTAACCGTTACTGCATGTACTACGTGACTTAATGAATGCTTGTTTGTTATGTTTACACATGGAATGTTGTCTACCTGCCTTAACGACGATAGTACTATAGTTTGGACTCAGCACCTGTTCGCAGGGGTTATTAAGGACAATTACTTGCATGGATTACGGTGGTAATCATGTATTGCGAACTGCCTCGGGCAGTCAACCCGCCGTCATTGGTATCGATAGATCTATGTCGATAACTAACGTGCTTCATTTCACTATGCGTACGTGCTGGTTATGCGTAAACGAATTCGAACTTTATTATATCTATCAAACTTGTATGCTCACCTTTACACTATGTGTATTGACTTTTACTTTAACGTATGTGACAGGTGCTTAAGTTGTTTATATGCTTAGCTTGCTGTGAAATTGAGGCAAGGAAAGGACTAGGATGCTCTTTGTGTTGGTGATGAAATTGAAGCTAGGGAAGAGGTCCTAGAAACCAATAAATAAACTATCCATGTATAAATCTGAGTTGTCGGAACAGAACTACTTGACTAGATTTTGTCTGTAATAATTATATTATCACTTATGACATGGTATGGGACGTGTTGCTTAAAATATTTGGTAAATATAGTTGTTATGGAAACTTCTGGACAGTCTGTTTTGCTCAGTGCCACGCCCCGATGTTTCCGCCATCGGTTGGGGTGTGACACCACTATTTTTTATCAAAGATTAAAAAGCAATAATTACTGCAAGGTATTCAATTTATAACGAAAGAATCATTAGGAGGTACACCGTGGTATGAAATGAATCTATGTACCACTGTCTTAACACGCGACTGTGTTGAGACCGCTTAAAACAGATTTTAGAGCAAGTAAATGAATAAACAATTAAGTCCGTGTATGAAGTGAGTACCCAAATTAGCGCAAGCTTCAATTCTGTGAAAGTATCACCACAAGGTATCGAGAACAACAAACAATTTAGTGGAGTCGTAGACCAATCAAGTCCACTACGACTCGAAACAAAAGAACCTTTGCAAGAATATTTGAATATGATGTTCTCAATACATCATATGGCGTCTCAAATCGAACATGCGAAATGGATAAGTTCAAGCAATTCAACTTGGTTTTAGCATAATCTGACAATAAACGTATGTATCAACATTGGAATCTCAGCATGGTTACGAAGATAAACCATGAGTGTAACTTGAAAGAAAAGAAGTCTCAAGAAAGTGTGTTGACTTGGTACAAAAGAGCCAACAATTACAATAATGTAGGTCATTCGAATCATAAATCAGTAATATTTGAATTTCTTTGAAGCGTTTATTCGAAACGAAACCACATGCGTAGCAAATGGTGCATGTGTGACATATAAGTTTCCGAGTACTGAAACAAAGAGTATTTGCTAAGATGAAGAAATGACCAAGTATCGAAGCAAATGTGTGTTCGCTCTCAGCGAAGAAAATTAACGCGATGCAACTACCATTAAGGGGAGTAGAGATGCAAATATCTACTCGCTAGAAGCAAAAGTAAAGATTTCAACAAAAGAAATTTAAGTACTCTCTGCTTTGTTAACTGAAACAGCGTATATGTCAGGATGATGGGGTTTGCTTGAGTTAACAGGTGTGGTTCCTAAGCAACAACCTTTACGAGTTTGGACATGGGTTCCCAAGGGTCCTAAGTACATGTTTTCTAAATTCTCAAAGTTTCGTATTCTGTGTAAAACTGTTTTGTGCATCGTGTAGGGAACATCATCTTTGCGTACATTAAAACAAGGGCATTAGTAAAGCACTCTTGGAAATATCCAAACATTTTGTAATGCGTCTTAAGTGACTAACATTACCGTTGGGTGGTTTATTTCCTGGGGTACCTCCGCCGCGTTCACAGCGAAGGGCCTCGTGCTGTGCAATGGCCTGTGAGATGCGCTCTTGTAATTCTGCTGCTGTCGCTGGCAGAGGGTTGTCGGTATCGATGTCCCCTTGTATCGACATCTTCTAAGAAGAAGATCTGTTAGGTCAGGTCTTATTTGTTTAGGGAGTGCATATAGTTGTTTAGAGGTCATATGTACATACACATAATAGATTATCATACCAACCAATCAAGCAATAGCATAATCATAGCATAACCAAGTAATTTGAGAATTATGTTTAATGAGAGTATAGCAAGCAAGCACATAGCATTATAATTATAGCACACACATGTAGGTCAACAACGTGCTTAACGAAGACACAGCGACTGAGCTTTCATTGGTTATTGGCCACAAAGTATTGTCGCATGTTTAATGATGATTGGGCTCTCATTATTCTCCGACCACAATTGCATTGTCTTAAAAAATGTATCACATCAAAAGGGACACAGGGTCACCCTACCCTTGTCCAATAAGTATATCAGCGTATCAAAATTACGTAGTCAGAAGTGGTCTTCAAAAGTCTCCACAATCTCGGCTTATCTTTACTGTCTTTACCCAAATGTAATGCAATCCGCATAATTCCAGAAACCAACTATACTGGTGACTGAGGTGGAGGAGGAAAGAAAAGTAGACTGCTAACATACGTGAACTCCTCCTCGAGCTTGTATATACGTCGAAGTAATTAACTGATCTGCCGCTCGACAGTCAAGAAACGAGCATCAAAAAAGCTGGGAAAGGTGCAATAGCAACAGGTGAGAGCGCAAAAGGAATCTTTGATAAATGTGGAGGATCAAGGTATACTTGCAATAGGCAGGGTGGAGGACGTGGTGTCAGCTCAAGCTCCAACATTCTGCGACTTATAACCTCAAACTGTAGCCGATGTGACAGGAGCATCTCATTCTGTGTATAGCCTCCATAATGTAAGGGGTGGCAGGGGTCTGAAATCAGCATAGTGCATGGTAGGGACCATCGGAATGGCTCATCCATCGGTGAAGTATTGAAAGGAGCAAACGGTGCGGCCTGTGAGGTTGGGGAAAATGCTGCTGTAGCTAAAGGATCGTCATGCGGGAGCTGACCTGGAGTACCCTTCCGAGGTGCGGGTATGTCCTAAAAGAAAGCGATAGGCATGCCGGTGCAATGGACGTCGGTCTCCATCGGGGCAACATCAGCGGGTGAAGGTGCAGGAACAAACGTCTCAACCAATAAGGAGATCATCAGGTGCAGGTACTGGGTCAGGTATAAGGGGTGCAATGTCTGGTAAACCAAAAGAAACATGGTCAGGATCAGAAATCGGCTCAAGATCATTAGGCGCATAATCAGGCTGACCCAAAAGGAGCAGAAGCTAGCTTAGGAGCAGGCTCTGGGTCGAGTAAAGGTGTGGGATCTCGAGCAGGTGATAGTGCAGTAGTCATAGCGGTGTCGTCGTCCGAGTCAGTAGCAAAAAGCGGTAACCTGACCGTCTGTAAGGCTGAAAATGTCGCAGACTCAAAGGAGTCTGAAATCGAGTGTATACTAGAATCAGAGGATAGCTTGATAACAGGGGTCTCAAGAAGTGGAATTAGTAACAACGTCCTCGTCTAACTTTCCATCATCATGGGCGTCATCAGGGGGACCATCAACAAACATGTCAATGTTATCATCAACTACTCGTCGAGTAGCCAACCTTTGGAAGGAATGTTCACAGGAGGCGCATTATCGAGGGTTGGAGCCATGGTGTGCTCACCATCAGGATGACCAGTGATGAGGTGGTCATGGACTGAAACAAGGATGACAAAAAGATCCTTGTCGGGGAAGCCATCAGCAAGGGTAAACCATCACCAAAGTCTAGTAGCGCGGACGGTCGGAAGTCGTCCTCGTCCTCAATCAGCATATCAGGATTACTCTCAGTGTCTGACGTAAATATCTCCGGCGCAGGTGCAATCTCATTATCTGTGGCGGTGGCCGTAGGGTCGTCAATGTCTGATTTCTCGCTTTCTAAAATAAAGTGACATGTGTGCCGGTACATAATAGTCATAGCATGTATATCCATAGTAATCACTAACAATTAGTGTATGCAAACAAAGGTAATTTATCATGTAGTCATGTATTCACATTATTCTTCATAAAACTTTCTATCCTTCCTAGTCTCTCAGACTAAGCCAGCTAGCCTCTCAGACTAAGCTTCCCAGTCTCTTAGACTGAACTCCCTAGTCTCTCAGACTAAACTTCCCAGTTTCCCATACTGAATTTCCCAGTCTCTCAGACTAAACTCCCAGTTTCCCAAACTGTCCCAACTAGTCTCTCAGTCTAACTACCCAGTCTCTCAGACTGAATCTCTCAGATTAAACTCCCAGTCTCTCATACTGACCTCCCCAGTCTCTCAGACTGACCTCCCCAGTCTCTCAGACCGAACTATAAACGAATTCTTTGAAATGTGATTTGTGTCTTTTGTTTGTAAAAATATTTGTTCCCTGGATCTGGACGCTTTGTGTATGCAATGAAAACATGTTGTGAAAACATTTTCGTGAGAGCCCTAATGATCGTAGTCTAGACTCGAGAAAGAATCCTAGTTCGCTACGATCGAAGCTCTGATACCAAGCTGTCACACCCTGACTTTTGCGGAAGCGTGATTATGGTGTGACCTTCTTAATATCATTGCATTCAATCATAACATCAACTATATGATAAAACCATAGGTTTGTCATCCATTAAATAACAACATTGATTTAAAACGTAGACTTCAAATTCAAGTTTTACAAACCGTACAAATTATTTATGAGTTCATTAAGGACTCTTCAAAAGATATTGAATGACACCAAGGTTTGGATGACGTGTCTCGTCCAGGAATAAGAAACACTAACCAAACTCAAAGACCATGGATGACATCTTTATTCTTAACGCAGCATAAAAACTTCCAACGCCCACCAGATCCACTTACAATTTCCCTGAAATACATGTAGTTTGAAAACATCAACAAAAGTTGAGCAAGTTCATGTGTTCGTTTGTGTGTATGTATAAACCTTTGAAAACATGGTAAGTATGTATGTAAGTCCCTGGTATGTAGCAATAAGGAAAAAGAGATCACCACTGGGTTGCAAAGCCAATGGTATGTGTGAAGTGATGCAGGAAGACTTCAAACCTAGCAGATTTCATCAGTAAGACATAGTCACCTCATGGTCCACTCAGCGGACTCAGGGGTGGGGCTCGCTACACCCGAATAGATCTATCACTCATGTCCCTCGGTCCTACAATGAGGATTAATGGCCTTAAGCGTTATACCTACTACTCACATGATCTAGAAGTAACCCTCCTTAGCTAATCATACCATGTATAAAAAGTTTGTAAACAATTGTAACATGTATTTCACCCCCGAAGTATAAAACTGAAAACAGTAAAAGAAAAGGGGGACATGAACTCACGGTTTTGCGTCTTCGGTACTCGTAACTCAAATCTCGTCAGCAAACACGACTACCTACAAGGTTCTAATGTCTATTAGACGAACGGGTCGTGCCTTGTTTTAGTATTTACGTTTTTGAGTTACGTTTCTGAGATTATTCCAAGTTGTAATTACTTGTTAAAATAATGATGATTTTAACTTTAAATTATGTTTAATTTTGGAATAATTGTTTAAACAGTACTTTCGTAATAATACTTCTCAAGTATTTCCTTCCCAAGGACGGGGGTATCTCATACATGTATATTCGTATTCTTGTATTGGTATATCTTGCCATGTGTTGGCGTCGTATTCCGGTGTGTACGTATTTTCTTAATAAATATCCAATATATTCCCAAAACAATGTATTTTCAATTCTTACTTAGAAAATATATATAAACTTATTTTGTCAAAAAATACTGTATTTCCAGAAAATATATATTTTTCCCAAAAATCATATATCTTCTAAATACTCTAGGAAAATATATTTTTACTTCCAAAAATAATATATTTTCTCTTTGTCGAAAATATGACATACTTTGTAATAATAACAAAAATCATATTTTCATTTCTTTCGTATCCAAAATAATATTTACCAAAAATATATTTACAACGGTATATCCCGGAATATTTTGTAAGTTACGTTCTATCATTCGGTTCCACAATTTTATGTGTGTAACTATATATTTATTCCTTTGTAATTTTTGGTATTATCTTGGATTGTAAATTCTTGGTATTTGGTTAAGTCATATTATTTGACCCTAAAATAATATAACTACTACACGAAGTGTACAAATAATCACACACAATGCGTCTTCAATGTAAATATATATTCTAAATACATATTTATCCATTTTTATTTATAAAAACCAACCTCCAATACTTGTATTTTTGTAACAAAGTCTATGGCAAAGTTTATATTGAAAATCATAGTTAAAACACACTTGCAAATATTTGTTTAGAAAGTATTTTTCTAAGCGTTTATATTTTTAGAAAATTTTGCCATAGTTTCCCCTAAAAATGGAGGTGTCCATGCTATCAAAGCATATCATTTTCTTTTCAAAAATCATCACAAACAATCAACAATCAATCTACACTTACCATGTGTTAAAACAAAGCTACTTACATAATAATCATGAACTTGAATTTTCATAAAAACTTGTAGTAACTTGGTAGTGTTTTTAGTAGGTTTAGTTACCCTTTAAAGTGTGTTTATTTCTTTAAAAATCTCATTCTTAAAGAATTTAGGTGTTTACAACTTACTAGATGATTTTTCCAAAAATCATTCTTTTGAATTTTTCTTGTAAGCAATGTATTCTTACACTTGTGTCACCACTAGAAACATGGTTAGTTTCTTTTAAAAAACTATGTTTATACAAATCTTGTTATTTAACTTGGTTTCTTTGGAAAACTATTTTTGAAATCACTCAAGTTTATATCTAGTAACATACTACATACTTCATCATTAACAAAATCATTTTTATTTTTCAAGTTCATGAAAGCATAAAGCATGGTGATCTTGGTCTTTCACAAGATCACCACCTTAACTTACTAGATCATGTGTTTAATCACAATCTAGTAGGTTCCTTATGATGTCTAACATCACCAACTCAAATCATCAATTATCAAGAAGCAAATAAACACAAATCAACAAGTATTCATATGTTTATAAGCTTATGTTAAAGATTTATGATTATGTCTTTTAGCGTTCATCATGTTTAACAATGTTCCTCGTCTATTAACCATCAAAATATGAAGTAACAAGAGTTCATAAGAGCCTTACTACTAGCTCAAGGCTAGGGATGAACACAAGATGACGGTGATGACAAATGTGGAGGATAATAGCTAATGATGAAGGTCCTTCAAGATCCTCAAGCTCCAAGCTTCTTAATCTAGCTTCTAACACCTTGTGTACACCTTAGAATGTATGAGAATGAGATGGAAATGGGGGTGGTGGTGGTGCTTGTTGTGGTCGTGAGGTGGGAAGAAGAAAGGGAGGAAGGAGGTGTTGATGAGAATGAGCTCTAATGATATCTTATAACCAAGTTTTAGATGTTTATCCAATGGGTATTACGTTCCCTAAGTACCATTCATGATCTTCTAAGATCTCAAAGTGAATCCAAGGAAGATCATGGAAGATCAAGAGAGATCTATGGTGGGGCCACACCTTTGGTGACCGTACACATATATGGGGGGGGGTAAGTGTTAGTGTTGGATGATAAGTTAAGTTATTAGGTTAAATTTCAAGTGTATAGATTAGTTTTTATGTGTATGATAGGTTATATAGTGTGTTAAGGTGTTCGGGGGTCATAACTAGCTCAGAAACATTAAAACAATGTCTCTAGTATAATTTTGGTGTTTCGGGTAGTGTCCGGTTGTTTGGTTGGATACCGGTTCGTTAAAGTGCTAAACTATACCGTTTAGTGTTTATTATGTACCCTTTTGTGACACTTTTAATTCCCAACACTTAGGAAAGCATTCAGGACCATTTAGTCATATTTTTGCATGTTACTAGTTTGTTAAATTGCTGAATTTTGCTAAAATATGCAGAATTCTGCACTTAATATGAGTTTTAGGCACTTTCCGACACTTAAACTATCACCTAGTGAAGCAGTTTTGTGGTCCTTACTTCCCTACACACTATACTAGCGTAGAACTTGCTTTCTGGCTCATACTGGGTCTCAAAACACTATCTGTCTATGTACTGAACCCTGTCAGCATTTTCTGTTTTATCCGTTAACTGTGCTAACTGTGCTTTGTGCATCATGTATGTCAATATGGGTTGCATGTAATGTTAATGTGACATTATGAAATATGTGATGCACATGTAAGTATGATGCAGTAATCAGAAAGCAATTCAAGTCATAAAATGTAAATCAGCACAGTCATCAAGCACTAATCATCATTTAATAATTGTACGGATGCATGCAAATTTTGACAGTTGTCACATATTTGACCATGATGATATCAACTACGTCACGATACTCCCCACCAGGCCCACCGGAAATATGTGGAAATATCGGGGTGTGACAATTTAGAAACGCTAAACTCTGTATTATCTATTTCTTTAATAAATATGATAAATCAAGAAATCAAGTTCTAAATATATTATAATCGAAATAAGTCCATCTGTCAGTTAAAGGTTAAATTGTTCTAAAAGAATTCCGAAAATTTATAATTTTATTTAATATTCTTTCGATGAATTTACCTTCTTATTTCTAAAAATATTCTGTTTAATAAATGTAATAGAAATTTATTTTGTTATTATAATAAAACAAAGTTATGGAAATAAAACAGGGTAATTAATACATTTAATTATGTAATTGGATTCTTATAATTTGGTCTTATATATATTTCAGGAAACTTTGAAACTTTATATTATTATGTAGGTATATGCAAGACACAAATTTCTTGATAATATATACAATATGATAATCAAATATCTCCTGCAGAAAAACAAGCTTTATTATATAACAGAAGAAAACAAACCTACATACTTACTCAAAGATCTATTTTGATACCTACCTTTAATTCAAAAGATACCTTAAGGATATTCGTACTAGCATCACCTCTTGAAAAACAATAGTGGGTCAATGATGGAAAATCTCAGAACCTCAAATAAAACCCTTACCTCTACCCACAACCATAATTTCTACCTATGAACTCTGAAATATAATTGAATTGTGACAATATAGGAAAGAAACAACACAAAATATAATATATATATATATATATATGATGTGTGCGAGTGTGTATGTAAATTTAAGTATATTTTAAGCCCTTTTTACACGTTAGTCAAGTTTTAAATTTATAAAACACGATATTTACTAACACCAAACACACATATGGGCAAGTGCACCCATCGTGAGCGTAGTATAGTGTTGGTAAGATACCGAGGTCGTCCAAGGACACAAGAGCTTTTAGTACCGGTTTATCCTCAACGTCTAATCAAATCAAAAAGTTAGAAAAACGTTTTAAATAAGAAAAATAAAAACTAACTAAAATGCCGAAAAATAAAATAAAAATAAAAACAGATAGACAAGATGAATCACTTGGCTCCGACTCGTGTTTAGTGTAACCTTTGATTATTTCCGCACTTTTGAACTTTTTAAGAGATTATCTTAGTTATTGTAGTAGGCCCCTCTTTTGAAGGTGACGTTACCCTCAACCCAGTAGTTTGAGTCAGCAAGGATACAATCCTAAAGGGTCGGATTATTGAAAGATAATTAATTAAGTTATTAATGCATATTATGGTAGGCCCCTCTTTTGAAGGTGACGTTACCCTCGGCTAAGTAGTCTGAGTCAGCAGGGATACAGTCCTAAGTAGCCGGGTTAAAGTATTAATAGTAGCTTACATATGAGGGGATCAAAGAGTTTGGACCCCCGCCACCGGTATTGAAGGAGGTCCTACTAAATTTGACCCAGGTCCTTGCACGATCTATACACTAAACAAGGCAAGATTCTTACCAAACCGTTCCCTTAACCCCCGACCAGGTAGCCAACATACCTCCATATAGACCGTGGAGATATGAATGGTGAAAATCTTTTATTTTATATAGACAGTAAAATAATGCCAAGACAGCACGGACAAACGATAAGGAAGAATCACCTTCAACATAAGAAACTAGTTATTAAAGTCATTAATACATAACCAAGTAAAAAGTGCGAAAAGATTAAAAATAAAAAGTATTACACTAGACACTTTTCTTCACCAAGTGATGTAAGAGACTTAGGCAAACATGGCCTTTGATTGTCAAGAACTCTTACGATCAATCTTGGATCCCGAGACGACTCACACACTCTATGATGGACAATGGATTATGGTGGTGGATGATGGTGTTGTGATGGTGGTGGGTGGTGGGTGGTGGGTGAAGTGTGAGAGAGCTGGTGTGCCAAGGGATGGTTTGCAAATGAGCCAAGCACCCCTATTTATAGCCTGAACAGTAGCTCGGGCACGGCCCCGTGTCCAGTGGGCACGGCCCCGTGTCCATCCTCTTCTCTGTCTTCATTAATTGCATTTTGTCTGCATTAGTTGACCACGCCCCCGTGTCCACTGGGCACGCCCCCGTGTGCAGAAGCGTATCTGTACTATCAAGATTTGCCTGTATTCTGCGAATCTTATAGTTGACCACGGCCCCGTATCCACTGAGCACGGCCCCGTGGTGGGCGATAGAAGCTTCTATAGCTTTGTCTTTTATGTTGGCACTTGGGCACGCCCCCGTGTTCACTGAGCACGGGGTGTGTTCAGCCTTCTGTTCTCTTGTTTTACTTGGGAAGATGTTGTCGGTGAGGTCGGGCTTGCCATGTTTGTTCCTTTTCTTGTATTTATGTTAGATTTAGCTGCCTTTTTGCTTCTTTTGTTCATTTGAGCTCATTTAATCCTGAAAATACAAAAGGAAGACAAAAGCACACTTTTTCCAACATTAGTACTAAAAAATGGTTAGTTTTATGCCACAATTGATGTAATTTATATGTTGCATTTTGTGCACATCAAAATATATATACTTTCCTTATATTTTGATAAAATATATGGTGAAAGTAAAAGTGTTACGATATAATATGTACATATTTATATATATATTCCAATGCATCGTACTGATAAGCACGATTATAATAGTGCTAATAAGAACAACAAAAGATGCCTATATAATTATTTAGTTCTGTGATAATCATATATGAGCATGTTTGTAATTCAGATGTCAAGGAAAATTATGTACAATTAAGGAATCCAGACTAGTAATGAGAATTCCTTGGATAAAAGTACTATAGAAAATATAATAGCTCAAGGAATATCGAATGCCATACCTTCGATCATTGAAGCTATTAAAATTTCTATGCCTATCAACGTAAGTCCTACTTTACGTTCTAAGCATACTCGTCACTTCAAACCTAAACCTAGTATCAATGGAGATCATGATATCCGTATCAAAACTCCATCCTCCAAGCGAAGGAAAACCACAACCTATAGTTACTCTGATAAGAAATTCCGCTCTGATAAAACCGATGAGAACCAAGAAGCGGGATCGTCAATCGCGCAACCTACCTGCAACAACTATAATCAGAAGAGTTCAAAAAGACGTCATTCTAGGAAAATACACCGCTGTAGTTTTTGCAAGAAGGCTGGACATACAGAGGAAGAATGTATAAGGAGAAGGAAAACTAATGTATGTTACAAATGCGGAGATGTAAGGACCGGAAAAAATGTCCCAAAACGACCCGTAAGTAAAAACCCGGACCCTTGAAACCCTAATGTGCATGAAAAATCAAGAAAATGTGAAATTTGGTTTTCACGCGGGCCGCGTAAGACATAAGGGTTGTCTACGCAGGCCGCGACAACTCATCAAATCTCCGGATAAGCAAACAGGCCACGTGTCGTCCACCTGGCAAACCTACTCGTGACACACCAAGCCTACACGTAGACTAGGGGCTCTCGCGGGCCGCGTAAAAGCCTGTTAAAGCTTACGCGGGCTGCGTAAAACTCAAAATCAGGCTATAAGTAGCCTGTGCATAGGGCATTCAACTGCAATCGAAATTTTCATTTCAAAACGACCAAATTCTGCAGAAAACAAGTTTTAATGTATCAAGGCGCTGCTACGATACAAGGTATTAACTCGATCGCTGCTACGATTCAATGTCCGATCGATTGAAACCAATCCGATGGATGTTTAAGTGCTGCTCAAAACTCGGGCTATACTTTGTCATTCGTCGTGAATTCGATGGATGTTTAAGTATTGCACTTTGTCATTCGTCGTGAGGGTTTTAATCTCGTGAGTTATCGTAAATGTTGTATTAAGTTACTAACCTAGTTCGTATGCATTGTCATTTAATTTAGGTTACAAGGTTTATCAGTAGGCTAAACTCTGCCCGTTTAAACTTGCAATGTGAGTCATTCTTTTTTTTTATTAAATTTGTTTTACAATACCTCAAACTATTTTCAAAGTTATAATTACAGGGATTAAGTCGTGGTTATCTTGAATCACTGGCTAGTGGGGTATTGTGCACATTACTAATTTCTCACGGTTAGGTTCATCAACCTAACAGTGATAATCATCACTACTTGGGTGAAAGGACCCAATAGTGGTATGACCATCGTCACAAGGCTGTGACACGGCGCCATATAAAAATAAGATAGAAGCCATTGTAATCGCTCTTATGCTGTAATTTATAACTATGTGTCGTTTTATCAAATTTGAGTGACTCGCCAGTATTTCCCCGCTGATAAAATATTTTTAAAACATGTTTCAGGTGACCTACTGTGAATCAAGGAAAAGTGTTACGGAGCACTAATCAAGCTTGAAGTGGTGGCTCAGTTAACTAAATAAACATGTTTTGTAAAACAGGGAATTTCCTCGTGAAATTCATCCATTGTAAATTACGGGGTTTGTCCCAATTTATGAAATAAAATAATTGGGCATTTTCAAGTTTTAAAAGATCTTGTTAAAATTTCCGCTGCCAACATATTAATTACCACGGGTTTCTGTCCCACGGTTCCTGGACCGGGTAAAACCGGAACGGGGGCCGTGACAGAAAAAGGTGGTATCAGAGCCACTGATTTAAGCCAATTAAGTATTTAGAAATACTTAATTTTTCTTATTGCCATTCTGTGATTATGTGAAAATTCAAGTTACAAAATTTTAACTTAGAATTTTGTGCGTTTCTTCATATCTGCTAAACAACATGAATGAGTTGTCTGAAGCTCTTCAGAATCTCAATCTCTATTTTGTTAATGTGGAAGTTTCCAGAGACTTTTCCGGTTATTGTGCCGACACTGATGAACCTATGGAATTTCAAGCCCAACCTCCGGAGAAACCCAAACCGAAAAATAGAAGAAGATTCGTGGGCTGGAGGCGTGTGCGTAGGAAGAAACTAGCAACACGAAAAGTTATAAAGACTGAAAATCCAGATGATAAAGGCAAGGGAATAGAGATCGGAGAAAGTTCCAGGCAAGACCAGGAAATGCCATCCTGGGAAGAGCTGGATCGTAAACTTGCACTTAGTGACCTCATCGGACCTGTCGATTCAAACCTCTTCAATTACCCAGCGGAAGCACAACTTCCAGTTGATCTAGAGCCTGAGATCCCAGATCCTATTATCCAGACCCAACCACTACTAGGAGAGCTAGAAGAGTGGTGGACAACCGACTGGCAATTTCAGAACCTCTTAAATAACCCTAATACCTTTTTCCCTCAGTTTGACCCGGAGCCTCCACTACACCCACCTATGAGCTCCGAAAACTTGGCAGAACTCCGCCACTATGGCGAGGAGCTAGTGGACGCAGGAACTAGAATACGGGAAGTAGGGGAGAGGATATCCTGGAAATACAACGAGAGGGAACGTCGTTTCTGAAGTGCCAGCTGACTAGATCGTATGTGGTAGTGGGAATGTGTGTTTAATAATAATAATATAATATAATCATGTAAAATAACTAAAAATAAAACTTTTGTAAGATAACGGGTGTGTACGGAAGCATACTATAATATATAAAAACAGAAGTCGAAAATCGACAATTTTGGCTAAATGTGTTGATGTGATTATGTGCGATTGTTTTATTATGCTTGGTTATTAATTAAGTTGGTGCTAATAACTTATATATATATATATATATATATATATATATATATTACCAAATGGAACACGCTAGTAATGAACCAGTTAACGAAGTTAATCAATCCAAGCAAAACAATGGGGATCAATTTCTGAATAGGCAAGATATAGAGAATATCGTTGCCCAAGGAATAGCTAATGCTATTCCAGCAATCCTTGCTGCTGCTCGGAATCCAGTTGAACCTCAACAAATTATTCCTAGCAAACGTACTCATGAAGACAACTTCAGTAATAGCGTAAATGGAGGCGGCAACATTAATAATAATGATAATAATGGGATGCAAGCCCCATTCCTTAAAAGAATGAAAGCTGTAACGCCTGGTTGCACTAACAAGGAATTTCTTGCCTGTAAACCTGTTGAATTTGCAGGCAACGAAGGAGCGACTGCTGCACTGCGTTGGTTGGAGAAAACTGAGGCGGTGATTAAAATAAGTAAATGTGCCGAGGAGGATAAAGTCATGTATGCGTCGCATCTTTTTAAAGAAGGGGCGCTAGAATGGTGGAATACGGTACTTCAAGCCAAAGGAAGCGATGTGGCCTATGCCATGAATTGGGAAGAATTTAAGCATCTGGTGGAAAGAAAATTCTGCCCAAAATATGAAAAGGAACAAATGGCGAACAAATTCCTGAACCATCGGATGGTGGATGTAGACTGTCGAGGGTATACTTCGACATTCTTCGAGTATGCTAGAGTTGTACCAACCCTGGCTTCGCCAGAACCGGTACTTATTTCTCGCTATATTTGGGGTTTGATTGGCGAAATCCGGGATATCGTTAAAGCTGCGAGACCTCGCATAATTGATGATGCAGTGGAGTTAGCCAACACTTTGACAGACGGACTGGTACATACACGAGAAGAAAATAGAAAGAAGGAAGTGGCCCACAAGATTACCCAAGGATTCCGTGTGGGTAATAATAGCAATTTCAAGAAAAAGGGCACCGGGCAATCTTCCACTGTTCCATTTTGCAATACCTGTAAAAGAAAGCATTTTGGAAAATGCAAAGGGTATTGCAATTTCTGCAAAATTCCAAGGCATCAAAAAGAAGACTGCAGAAGAAAGAAATCCACAATTTGCTTCAATTGTGGAGAAGCTGGACATTTTAGACCAGACTGCCCCAAATTGGTCAAACCAGCTGACAATAAAGCCAAACCTGCAGAAGGAACTACCAAAAAGAACGCAAGAGCCTTCCAACTGACTACTCAGGAAGCAGAGCTAATCCCTGATGTGATAGCTGGTACGTTCCTAGTTCACGACGTTTATGCAAAAGTATTATTTGACTCTGGTGCAAACCAAAGTTTTATAAATACTTCATTCTACCAAGCTCTTAACCTACCCTTGACCAACCTTAGACAAACTTTTACGGTAGAAACGGCAGATGGAATTCTGTTAACATAGATAAGGTTTTGCAAAAAGGAAAGATAGAACTTTTAGGCCATAAATTTTCTGCAAACCTATTACCTATGAATTTAGCTGGATTCGATGTCGTACTAGGAATGGATTGGTTAGTAGCCAACCATGCTCAAATCCTTTGTGATAAGAACTCTATAGAAATACGTGCACCCACGGGAGAAGTAATTATGATTACAGGGGATAAGCCACGTAAACCAATGAAGTTCATTTCGGTAATGAAAATTGCTAGTTATGAACGAAAGCAAGGAATAGTGTATATGATTTCAGTAATCATTAGCACTAAGGGTAAGGAACTTAAGGAAATTCCAGTAGTATCAGAATACTCGGATGTATTCTCAGAAGAACTACCAGGATTACCACCAGATAGGGAGGTAGAATTTAGAATTCATTTGATTCCTGGAACTACACCAGTAGCTAAAGCACCCTACCGATTAGCACCCACTGAAATGTTAGAACTGAAAAAGCAATTAGATGAATTGCTCAGTAAAGGATTTATACAACCTAGTTCATCCCCTTGGGGAGCACCAGTGTTGTTCGTGAAAAAGAAAGATGGGTCAATGAGAATGTGTATCGATTATAGGGAATTTAATAAGGTTACAATTAAGAATCGATACCCATTACCTAGGATTGATGATCTTTTCGATCAACTACAAGGAGCTAGATATTTTTCTAAGATAGATTTACGCTCCGGATATCATCAATTGAAGGTACAAGAAGAAGACATACCTAAAACTGCTTTCAGAACTAGGTATGGTCATTATGAGTTTACAGTCATGCCCTTTGGACTAACAAATGCTCCTGCAGCATTTATGGACATGATGAATAGGATCTGTAAACCATATTTGGATAAATTTGTAATTGTCTTCATCGACGATATACTTATTTATTCCAAAAGTCAAGATGAGCATTGTCAGCACCTGCATGCACCCTTAACTTTGTTAAGAAGGGAGAAGCTTTACGCCAAATTCTCGAAGTGTGAATTTTGGCTACAGGAAGTGCAATTTTTAGGTCACATGGTGAATCACGAAGGTATTCACGTAGATCCCTCCAAGATAGAAGCAATCACCAAATGGAAGGTCCCGCAATCAGCTACAGAAGTTAGAAGTTTTCTAGGATTAGCTGGGTACTTTAGGCGCTTTATTAAGGATTTCTCTAAGATAGTTGTGCCATTAACTAAGCTAACCTGTAAAATAGTTAAGTTTGAATGGGGACCTAAGCAAGAGGAAGCTTTTAGGATTTTAAAACAAAGGTTAACCAACACCCCAATTCTTGCCTTACCAGAAGGGACAGAAGATTTTGAAGTATATTGTGATGCTTCTAAACTAGGATTAGGATGTGTGCTAATGCAACGCAAAAAGGTAATTGCGTATGCCTCAAGGAAATTAAAGAAGCACGAGGAAAACTATATGACACATGACTTAGAATTAGGATCGATAATTTTTGCCCTTAAGATTTGGAGGCATTATCTGTATGGAAGTAAGTTTACTGTCTATACAGATCATAAAAGCTTAAAGTACATATTTGGGCAGAAAGAATTGAACATGAGGCAAAGAAGATGGATGGAAATTCTAAGTGACTACGACTGTGATATTCAATATCACGAAGGAAAAGCAAATGTAGTCGCAGATGGCCTAAGTCGTAAGTATCATGAAAAGCAAAAGCGAGTTCGTGCTCTTAGATTAAGTTTACAATTAGACTTAATGGAACAACTGAAAAATGTTCAAGCCACAGCTATCAAGGATGATGCTGAAGGAATGAAAGGAAAAATAAAGGAATTAGAGCAAGGAGCTGATGAAATTTGGAGATTCCACAAGAAAAGGATTTGGGTACCTAAGCAAGGAGAGTTAAGAAATAAGATTTTAGAGGAAGCCCATAAATCTAGGTATACCATGCACCCGGGAAATAATAAGATGTACCAAGATTTAAGAAATAATTTCAGGTGGATAGGAATGAAAAAGGACATAGCTAGATATGTTTCTAAGTGTCTTACTTGTTCACAAGTTAAGGCAGAACACCAGAAACCCTCAGGTCTACTACAACAATTAGAAATGCCTGTATGGAAATGGGAACTTATAACTATGGATTTTGTTACTAAGTTACCCAAAACCAGAAAATGTAATGATGCGATTTGGGTAATTGTGGATCGATTAACCAAATCAGCTCATTTTCTACCCATGAAGGAAACCTTTAGTATGGAAAGGTTAGCAAAATTATACGTAGACGAAGTAGTATCCTTACATGGAGTTCCACTCTCCATTGTATCGGATAGGGATAGTCGTTTCACTTCCCACTTCTGGACAAGTTTCCAAGAAGCCATGGGGACGCGATTAAATTTAAGTACAGCTTATCATCCCCAAACAGATGGACAAAGTGAAAGGACGATCCAAACTCTGGAAGACATGCTTAGGGCATGTGTAATAGATTTTGGTGGGAACTGGGATGACCACCTACCCTTAATTGGATTCTCCTATAACAATAGTTATCATTCAAGTATTGAAGCTGCCCCGTTCAAAGCACTATATGGACGAAAGTGTAGAACTCCAGTTTGTTGGGCAGAAATAGGAGAAAGTCAATTATCAGGTCCCGAGATTGTACAAGAAACTACCGACAAGATCAATCAAATCAAGGTAAGACTGAAAACGGCTCGATATCGCCAGAAGAGTTATGCAGACAATCGACGTAAGCCGTTAGAATTTCAAGTTGGAGACAAGGTACTCTTGAAAGTTTCTCCTTGGAAAGGAGTAGTTCGGTTCGGTAAGAAAGGAAAGCTAAGTCCGAGATACATAGGACCCTTCCCAGTAATCCAACGTATAGGACCAGTTGCCTATCGTTTACAACTACTAGAAGAGTTAGCCGGGGTACATGACGTATTTCATGTATCCAACCTCAAGAAATGTCTATCTGACGAATCTTTGGTAGTACCTCTTCAAGACATCCAGGTGAATGAAAAGTTGAAGTTCGTGGAGAAACCACTTCAAATAGAAGACAGAAAGGTCAAGTTTCTCAAGCACAAAAGATTGATACTTGTCAAAGTTAAGTGGGATTCAAAAAGAGGACCAGAATACACCTGGGAGCTAGAATCGGAGATGAAGCGAAAATATCCTCACTTATTTCAGTAAATCTCGAGGACGAGATTTTAATTAAGGTGGGGAGGATGTAAGGACCTGCAAAAATGTCCCAAAATGACCCGTAAGTAAAAACCCGGACCCTTGAAACCCTAATGTGCATGAAAAATCAAGAAAATGTGAAATTTGGTTTTCACGCGGGCCGCGTAAGAAATAAGGTTTGTCTACGCGGGCCGCGATAACTCATCAAATCTCCGGATAAGCAAACAGGCCATGTGTCGTCCACCTGGCAAACCTACTCGTGACACACCAAGCCTACACGTAGACTAGGGGCTCTCGCGGGCCGCGTAAAAGCCTGTTAAGGCTTACGCGGGCCGCGTAAAACTCAAAATCAAGCTATAAGTAGCCTGTGCATGGGGCATTCATCTGCACTCGAAATTTTCATTTCAAAACGACCAAATTCTGCAGAAAACAAGTTTTAAGGTATCAAGGCGCTGCTACGATACAAGGTATTAACTCGATCGCTGCTACGATTCAATGTCCGATCGATTGAAACCAATCCGATGGATGTTTAAGTGCTGCTCAAAACTCGGGCTATACTTTGTCATTCGTCGTGAATTCGATGGATGTTTAAGTATTGCACTTTGTCATTCGTCGTGAGGGTTTTAATCTCGTAAGTTATCGTAAATGTTGTATTAAGTTACTGACCTAGTTCGTATGCATTATCATTTAATTTAGGTTACAAGGCTTATCAGTAGGCTAAACTCTGCCCGTTTAAACTTGCAATGTGAGTCATTCTTTTTTTTTATTAAATTTGTTTTACAATACCTCAAACTATTTTCAAAGTTATAATTACAGGGATTAAGTCGTGGTTATCTTGAATCACTGGCTAGTGGGGTATTGTGCACATTACTAATTTCTCACGGTTAGGTTCATCAACCTAACAGTGATAATCATCACTACTTGGGTGAAAGGACCCAATAGTGGTATGACCATCGTCACAAGGCTGTGACACGGCGCCAGATAAAAATAAGATAGAAGCCATTGTAATCGCTCTTATGCTGTAATTTATAACTATGTGTCGTTTTATCAAATTTGAGTGACTCGCCAGTATTTCCCCGCTGATAAAATATTTTTAAAACATGTTTCAGGTGACCTACTGTGAATCAAGGAAAAGTGCTACGGAGCACTAATCAAGCTTGAAGTGGTGGCTCAGTTAACTAAATAAACATGTTTTGTAAAACAGGGAATTTCCTCGTGAAATTCCTCCATTGTAAATTACGGGGTTTGTCCCAATTTATGAAATAAAATAATTGGGCATTTTCAAGTTTTAAAAGATCCTGTTAAAATTTCCGCTGCCAACATATTAATTACCACGGGTTTCTGTCCCGCGGCTCCTGGACCGGGTAAAACCGGGACGGGGGCCATGACAGGAGATCCAGGCCACTTTCGTCTCTACTTCCTGAAACTATCTAAGGCACCCAACAACGAGGATAGAAACCCAGATGAGGCTAAGGAAAACACAAAAATATTACAATACCGGAGACAACAACAAAATAAGCACCCTTATGTTTCGACTATACCTAAGTTAGTTGACTTTTGATTCCGATCAAAACTTCATCAATAAAAGGTCTTTATTTTTCTTTCATAAAGCCAACACTCATTTGTCTCATCTCTTGACAAATTCATATGTTGTACAAGCCTTGCTTGTTACGCAAGTGATTCCACTTCAAAAGATCATTTATTCACAAGCTCGAATAAAATATTTCGTTATATTCATTCTGACAATCCCTATGATTGCAAAAACGTTGACTCTTGATATTAAGTCAGCAAAATTTCTGGAAGAACTCCTTTTCTTTTCAAAGATTCTCACCAAATTTCCATCGTAACCTTTCTCTTGCCAATTACATATATCCATTATCGGAATATGTCCAAACCAAGCTCAAATTGTTGAACTTGCTCCTATACATTCGATTCATAATCCCATATGATGAATTGAGATCATCATATTCTAGGTAATTTCATTTGTTTGAATCATAGTAGACCTATTCAAAGTCTACGACTCCAATAAATCGTTTGTTAAACCACAACACCTTGCGGTGGCGATTTCTTTGAAACTTGGATTCATTTCCTTTTCACACCTGAGGTACTAATTTATCTATTTCTTAGTTCATTGTCCTAAACCAGTGTTAATACAATTTTGTGTTAAGATAAGGGTAGCTAAATCCTTATTCCAATGTACCTCCAACATTCCTTTCATCATTGATCAATCCTACGATATTCGATTGTTCCTTTGAACATCCTATCTTTTGAAATATCCAGATCCACTTCATTGAAACTTTAGTTCGAAAAACGGTGAATTCGTTCTGTCATCGTAATCATCAAATTCTTTCAATCACTACAACACCTTGTGGTGTCTGTAAAAAATTATAGCTTGAGCTAATCATAAATCGCTAATCATATCAATTCATACGTCATTCGTTTGACTTATCATTCAGGTAGTCTTGATACAATTATGTATTAAGACAATGATACACTAAATCTTATTGTATTTTCGGTGTATCCCTGCCATTCAGTGTCACTGATTTCTAGTTTGATCACTGACAAATCATTTTTCATACTTCTATTTTTCAATTGAGATTATTGATTCAGAGTTCTTCTCAATTAACAATAAAGGTAAAGTTCTCTTCTAACATTGAATTCTATCATTTCTAAAGATCATTACAACTCTCTCTTTTGATTGTGAAACTCTGTGAAACTCGGTCACCTTGATGGTTGTATCATTTCATCTCGTTCATCAATTCCTGAACTAATTCTTGGGATCATTGAATTATCCCATGATATTTTGATTCTATCTCAGAAACCTTGATATATTGTTCTTACTAACTTAGAGACATAACATAACTCCGAGGGGATATCGTAGCCCAAATCTCGAGGACGAGATTTAAAACAAGGTGGGGAGGATGTAACGACCCTCCTAGAACCCTTAACGTGACCCTAAAACGTTCCTTACGTATCCCATACATGAAAAACGGACCCGAGATACCTTCGTATGTATCAAAATAGAAGAAAAAAAGAATTACCCTACGCTCGCGGGCCGCGACAGGCGAAGGAGAATCTGTCGCGGGGCGCGACAGCCTGTTGCTTGGCGGACACTCCGAGTGCCACGTGTCACACGTCAACATCACCGGTGACTCAGCAAACCCTAAACTGCCTTTTCTATCCCTCGCGGGCCGCGAAGACCTTAGCTAGATCTTTCGCGGGGCGCGAGAGCACCCCGGATCAGCCTATAAATTGAGGTTCAGGCGTCATTTGAATCCTTGTTCATTTCCCGATTCTCTTTCTCAATTTTCTAATAGTTAAATTTCTGCGTAATACCCCTAACAAGCGAAGCTCTGCCTCGTTGTAAGTATTATAACCCTGCTATTACCCTACACGATTTATCTAGGATTCCGTAATGCATGTCGGCTTCGCCCGACTCAGTTATTGGAATTCTGTCTCATGTGTACACCCGATTGATCTAGAATTCTGTAATGCATGTCAAGACCTTGCCTGACTAAGTCATTGGAATTCTGTCTCGAGTTATACGGTTAATGCAATCTAGGTTATTTTACTAACACCTGTGCATTGTTTATATAAATAATAATCAGGAGAATCAACAGGAAGTTATAATATTATCAGGAAGCTATTACCAGAAAGCCTGTAGGAATACCTAAATCTACAAATGTGAGTAATCCTCTTTATGTAAACTGTTTTTAGAAAACCTTAATTATTTTTATATATGATTAGCAGTGATTGAGTCTTTGTAATTCTTCAATTACTGCCGGTATGTTGGGGTTTTGTATACAAAATTTGTGAGACGTTACCATTGGACAATGAGATAGCCAATGAGTAATATGACCCACCAGTCAAGGTTGACAGTACTGAATGAGTAATTGTGTAGATATAAACATTGTGATCGCTCTCAATACTGTGAAATTATAAAACCTGTTTTGATTAAACTGGGATTCACTCACCAGTATTTCTTGCTGATAAAATGTTTTAAATACGTGTTTCAGGTAACTTAGTAGGAAGCCAATAAAAGCCAGTCGGAGAGCATTGAAGGCTTAGAAAAGTGGCTATAAAATCGGGTTTTGTCCTTATAAACACATTACAAATGAAAATCGGGTTTTGTCCCACTTATTCATTATAATGTATTATCAGAAAAATTTGGATATTATTTCATTTATCTATTTTAAACATTTTGGTGTTTAACTCTGATAAAATATTTCCTAACTACGGTACTAATGAAACTTTCCGCTGTCAAATTAATAAACACCGATATCATCTAACTGGCTCACGGCTCCCGCTCCCAGGGTGGGGTCGGGGGTTGTGACACACGCACAATGCCATGAACGGGTGCTTTGGGTGGCGTGATCTAGCCTCCACACCAGATTTCAACACCCACACTAAATTATCTTTTTTTTTTTTTTTTTTTTGAACTACACCACACCAAATTATCTAAAAGATAAAAATCTCTACCTCGCCTTTTATTCACATACAAACTTAGGGGCTGTTTGGTAGCCTCTTAATGACCATTCAGATGCTACCTCTTAATGGTTTAAAACCTCTGAATGAATAAGAGGTAACCTCAAGTCTGAATGATTAAGAGGTAACCTCTGAATGGTAAATCATCACATGTCACATTCTTCTACCTTCTCATTAGTAAAATTCTTAATGGTTCCATTAAGAGATAGCTTCTTAATGGTCATTCAGAGGCTACCAAACAGTCCCTTATTTATTTATAAATTTATGGATACTTTGTGTCTCTCCTAAAGCTTTTAAGATCCAATCAATCAATAGACATCGTACATTTAAATCTCATGACATATCTTTAATAGGTCAATTAAATATATATTGCAGACATGTTTATTATTATATTATTTATTAAAGAGTTAAATGCCATTTTAGTCCCTGTGGTTTGGGCCATTTTGCCAGTTTAGTCCAAAGGTTTCATGTTTAACCTGTGGGTCCAAAAAGGTTTCACAGTTGCCACTTTAGTCCACTGGGTTAACTTCATCCATTTTTTCTGTTAACGAGAAGGCCAATTTGGTCATTTTGTATGTAATTCTGTTAACTAAAATGGCAATTCAGCCATATAAAATGACCGAATTGGCCTTCTCGTTAACAGAAAAAACGGATGAAGTTAACCCAGTGGACTAAATTGGCAACTGTGAAACCTTTTTG
This sequence comes from Helianthus tuberosus, assembly GCA_030545235.1. NCBI lineage: Eukaryota > Viridiplantae > Streptophyta > Magnoliopsida > Asterales > Asteraceae > Helianthus > Helianthus tuberosus. Next base: position 17,968 of record JARYGA010047270.1, on the reverse strand, counting down.
GACCCACAGGTTAAAAATGAAACCTTTGGACTAAACTGGCAAAATGGGCCAAACCACAGGGACTAAAATGACATTTAACTCTTTATTAAATATTATTACATTAGGTTGATTAAATATTGCATGCATGTTTATTATTTATTAAATACTACTATATTAATTTTTTCTCTATCTATAAACTAAGAACATGTTTTCTTTCTTTTTCTTCCTCCTTGTTCTTTCGTAAAACTAAATAATCGTTGCCTTTCGCTGCCTGCCACTCTCGGTCACGGATCGCCAAAAATTTCCTAACATTTTTTTTCTCTTTGGTTTTCCCTGTAATTACTTTCGAAGGTCAAAGTCTAGAAAATAATTTCATTAAAGATCCTTAAAATTAACTTTTAACTCGCTAATTGACATCATGCCGAAAGATACCACATGTCGTCTTCTATGAAACAGTATAATTTTTTAATTACACGGCTTGTAACCTATAGAGGGAAATGTCGTAACTTACTGGACGTCTTAAACAATTTTTTATAACCCTTTAGACTATCTACAATGCCACAACACCCAGTGCCACCTCATTGCAAAAGGGTGTGGCACACTGCCCTGGATGTGCGTTGTGGAGGTGTGAAGGGCAGTAAGTGGGCCGATTCACGGGCATGGGGCGGGTGGTCACACAAACCATTTCAATTATTTTTCCCAATCAATATCACAGTTAACCACGTCATATTCATTTCGTTATTTAGATTGGTTAGTGAAACTATTAGACATTTTAGTAACACTGATAAGCGAAAACAACCATGACTATATGGCAGTGATGCAACACCAACGTTTTTCACTTTTAATAAAAGCGTTACGGAATAGACTTGTCTCAAATTCCTTAGGATCTAGAGGGTTGATTTTGACTTTGAAGGGTTAAAATTTTCTGATTTTATTTTGTTTTATTTTTATGAACGTGGATATCACTAATTAACTTATAATAATATTGGTTGTTTAATTGTATTTTTATATTGTCAAAATTATATTCTATCCTGATGATGAGCTATTCATTAAGCTGCAAGGAATCATGGATATTTTAAAAGTTTCTAGATGATGTAAATGCAAATTAATATCTATCAAGATTGAAAATGTATTTTCATTGATTAATATATATAGTGTATATTATGGGTGAATACGAAAATAACAAAAGAGAAGTCAGATTGGTTGTAGAGTCGGTGATCTGAACCTTTTCCTAACTTTGAACTTTAATTATTTTTCCTGAAATTAATTATTAGAAAGGCACATGAATATGTTTATCTTTATCTATCTTTAATTAGTTTATTGTTTATGGTTTTATTATATGATTGATCAAGAGCTAGTACACTTAAACAGAGGCAAATAGGATTGTAGTAAAGGTTCATTTTGAAAATGTTAGGGGGGAGGGGGCGGTCAGTGATTGTATCACTGAAACAATGTTCAAAGCGTGGAACTTCACAAAATCCCACCCCCACCTCTTGTATAACGCGTGATACAATCACGGTTTGATGATTTCGTTATTTTTTCAACGCCGTGATGGGTTTTATTGTGAGGGTAATTGTTGGTTGGGGGGAAATTGTTGGGTGTGGTGGTGAGTGATGACCACCCCCACTAAAAAAGGTTGTGAGTGATGGAAAAATGGTTGCTGACATGGCGGAACATGATTGGATATTGCGAGTGATGAAATTTTATCACTAGTGACCACCCTCCTCCCCTTATAACTTAAGTTTGAAGTTGTGAGACCCAAGATTAGTGAACGGAAAAGACTCGAGGGGTCGAATAATATGACAAACAACATAGATGCCTCCGTCGAATAATACGGAGCTCTAGTTTCAAGTTATTAGATCTTCCCCTAATTTTAGCAACTTTAAAGTATTTGATTTTAATAGTAAAATCATGTAAATTACTTTGGCCACTTGGGTCTAGCCCAATTGTAAGAAGCAAAGCTTTTTAGAGTAGACCTAAGTTCTAATCTTGAGTAAAGAGTAATTTATAGGAATAGCACGATGAGTGTGTTTTCTTAGCCTTTCAAAAAAAAAATGTAAATCACTTAATTTACTAGTTTTTTACCCATCTAATTTCATTAACTTGCTCTCAATTTCAATGGTCAAGATTTAAAATTACCTACTAAAATTTCAATATTTCCTATAAGAGTAAACTTGATTCGCATGGCTTTATAATCTAATAGCATCTTGGGGTGGAATAAGACTTTGGGACCAATAGGTAAACTTGATATTCTAGTGGTCCGTCAATGATTCAAATAAAAAAAAAGAGTAAACCTGATGCGATAATATCAACATATCCACAGACAACAGAGAATAAAAAGAAATTTGCCTTTAAAAAAATTATATCAGTTTTCTCTTAGGGGTACGTGGGTGGAACCTTCATCCACTTGCGCGGGTGTTCCCGAGCTACCCCTCCAACGGTAAAAAACACACACCCAAACTCATTACCTAGCTTGGTGACTACTCCCCTCTAGCCCTACCCGCCCCCCACTACCAAACGATGGTGAAGCCGCTATATTGGTGTAACCCGTAAGGAGTACCCAAGTGGTGCCCCTTTTACCCTTAAGAGAATTTCTTTATTATTTGTGTTTCCTCTCTTCGTTGGTTATAATTACATAGATTGAGAATTGGGAAGTGCTTGAGTAACTGATATGAATACTAGAAAAAGCAACAAGTTTTGACTTGAAGTTATGTAGCTAAAATTTGACAATATGTGCCTCATCTTCCAATGTGATTGGTCCTCAAGATCCACTATTTTGTAGAATAAGATGAAAAAGTTTGAGTCAAAACATATGTAGGTAATACTCCAATTGTCTCAATCAGTGGGCACTTAAAACTTGGCTTCAAGAAGACTTTGATCCTGAAAGTTGGGCCCAGTTTCTTGTCAACTGTTCAAGATGAATCCGACGACATGCAATAACCACGGCGTAAATTTTTAACACGATACGAAACTAATATTGAACCTGCTCTTTGTTTAGTTAGATAAATCATGTTCATGCCAATCTAAAGACTCACGGGTTGACCCACTAATTTAAACTGTTTATATCTGTAAAAAATTATGCTTTATGTCCTAACTTAATTTGATTAAAACTTTATGCTAAAACATAAAAGATACTGTAATTTATAAATTCAATGTGACTATTATATATTTATACACACACTAACAAGTGGAGGGTAGTCGCAATTGCACCCAGATCTTGAAATTTGTTTCCCTTATTCTATTGTTTAACAATAACAATAATATTATTTTTAATCAAATTTACACTGATTTCTTAATTAGACTTCGACAACACATTGACTTTGCTGTCTGTTTTACTTATATTTAGTACCCCACGAGCAAGATTCCTACATTGTCCTTGGATTTCACACCACAATTCCATTTATCTCAAATGTTGCACGCAAACGTCTTATTTTATTCATCTGGAGTTTTAAAAGTTAAATTATAAAGGAACTCATCACTAAGGGTGAACGGGCTGTATGCGGTAAAAAGGGCGGTGAACTCCTCCATCGCGCGGGAAACACTGCCGTCGCCACTCTTTGCTGCGCGGGGTGTAAAATGTCCGGGGAGTAGTCGCCGTTTGTAGGGGAGAGGAGGGAAGATGAGAAAGAGGGATTCCAACCAATCATGCATTTTTCTTCTTTAAAAAAAAATGGCTTGGGTGAAACCGCCCCCTTGTGATTAAGTGCTTGAGGGGAGTTCGAGAGAGGAGTTGACATGGACGAATTTCATTGGCTCCGGTGAGAGGAGTTGACATGGACGAATTTCATTGGTTCCGGTGAGGGGAGTTGAGGGGAACACCCCTCTCACCCTGACAGGGGCGGATTCAGGGCTGTTTTAGGGGTTCCTGGAAACCCCTTCGGCTTGGAAAAAAATGGAAAAAATTAGTGAAAAACTTGTTGGATCCGAAAGAAACCCGGTGAAAAAAATTGTTGGATCCGCCACTAATCACTAACCTTTTGTTTGATAACTATGAAAAAAAAGACTAAAAACTAGTTTCCCCATAATCATCGTTTAAAAAAATAAAAACTTAATTATGGATTAGGTTCTTCAATGAGTGAGCTAAACCACGTCAAAATCAATTTGCGCTCGAGTTCATGATCCTCGATTTAAGTTGATAGTGATGGCTCCACTTTTTCGGAGGCATAAAATGAACTTAAGAATAGGGCCTTTCTAAATTTTATCGTCAAAACCGCTACAAAATGTCACATGTCTTGATCAAAACAACTTACCCGTGGTGACCCCATGTCGAACCCGTCTAATATGCAATAATCCCTTTCAATTTGTACATTTTTAAAAAGTATTTAATACATGAAAGTGTTAAAGAACTTGCAAATATATTTAGGTAAATAAGTGCCTCTACAAGATGGAATGTCATGTCATTAAGTCTTCAAATATATACACATAATGACCAAGAGCCATTAACATAGTCTTGATATCTACAAATGAGATCCAAACTCTTAAAATAACACTCTTCCATTCCTACAATAAGAAATTCATACATGCGGTGTAGGTCAAGCAAAAAGTGCACATGCTAACAAGCACGGCACAAAGTATGCATGATGCATAGTATAGTTTCTTTTCAAATTTCACAACACCGAAAACTTGAAAGATCATATTATATAAATAAAAATACATATTTGTGACAAGAATCTCAATACCAAAATCTATGCACGAACGAAACAAGTGGTCATATTTTATGGTGTACTTATAACCATAAGAGCAAACTGATTGTTATAATATTCATGTGAGAAAGTGCTACAAGAAATGGGACCTATAATATACGTCGATTTGGTTTTTCCATTCTGGTAGAATATAACTAGGGATGAGCTCGGTACCGTCCGGTACCGAAAATCCTCAAAAATGGGTACCGGTACCGGGAACAATTTGCTCATCCGTAAATATAACATCTATTGAACAACTAGCTCAACCTAAATTGTGAGCGAAATTTTACTAGTTACGAGCAACAAGGTAGTTATTTAGCCCTATCATGAGCTCATTTGGGTCTTTTTTCTCAATATTTCTGTAATATATTTTCTAATATAAACACCATTTTTAAACACAATTTATCATTTTAATTCATTTTGTTAAGAGAAAAATGCAATTTGCGTCCCTGTGGTATGTTCGAAACATCAAACTGAGCCCCTAAATTCATTTTTTGGTTTTTTGAGCCCCTGAACTTATAAATTCATAACACTCTGAGTCATTCTGTCTGTCTTCCGTCTGTTTGAGTATTTGAGCCAGGGGTAAGACCGTCTTTTGGATTTCTTTCCCTTCTTAAAACCCCAAAATTCAGTATTAAGCCATAATTTAGTCCCGCCAAAAACAAAGACAGTTGATTGTGCCATAGAGAAACCCCAAATCGATGGTGTTCACATGGCGACTTCGTCCTCAAGGTGAATACTACAATCCTGAAGATATATATGGTAAGTTGATTGTGTCTTCCTCCTCAGGGGTATAGTCTGTTTTCGATTTTTTGAGAATGAGTTTGATGTTTTGATCATTTGTGTTAACAGGGAATGAACCCAGACTATTTTCGATAAAGATTAACCATGGAGGTGAGTTTACTGATTATCCAGGAAGGGAGTATGTCAACGGTAAGGGAGTGTTGCTGTTCTTCGTGAAATGCTGAAAGATATAGGTTACTCTATAGATGATGTGTTCAATTATTTTGTTAAAGATCCTAATGTGTGTTTGGATTTTGGTCTTAGACACTTTACTGATGATGATGAGTTAGAGTATGTGTATCACCAACTTAGAAAAGGATGCGAGTTAGTAGATTTGTATGTTGAAATAGGAGACTCTAGAATCAAGGATTCAACTGCAATGAGCCTGGCTTTACTAGATAATGTGGGTGAAGATAATGTGGTTGAGGGTGAGTCAGAAAGTAGCGAGGCAGTTTCTGAGGGTGAGTCACAAAGTAGTGATAAAGAGAACAGTGATGAAGACGATCCAGATTACACATTTGGGACACAACAGTAGGACATGCAATGGGCAGGATGGGGAGAATGTTGTACATGCACCAAGTGAGGATCAAGTTGCAGGTGGAGAAAACAAAACCAGGAAGGGCAAGTGTAGCAAGTGTGGAACCTTGGGTCACAACAGTAGGACATGCAAGGGCCAGGGAGGGGAGAATGTTCAAGAATCTCAAACTGCAACACAAGGTGCACCAAGTTCAAGTGAAGCTTAGTTAGGTTGATTTCAATGGTTTAAGACTTGTTTATGTTTTGTGAATTATTTGTTTATGTATGGTTTAAGACCTGTTTATGTATGGTTTAAGACCTGTTTATGTAGTGGCTGCTATAAGACTTGTTTATGCAGTTCAACTATGCAGTTTATGTTTTGTAATGCAGTTCAACTGCAGTTTATGTTTGTAATGTAGTTTATGTTTGTAATGCAGTTCAACTGCAGTTTATGCAGTTAGTGTATCAAACACATTGAGTCTCAACCACAACTAAATTTCATTAAACATATCAAACACATGCCGAGTCTCATCCAATCGGTCAATACAAACATTTAAAACCCTAACAATCTACTTCCAATGAGCATCATCATTTGACCATTCGGAGTCAGAAGAATGCTCCCCCGGGTACGGATCATGGTTCCAATCATCCTCCGGTGGTTGAACTGCACATTCCCACCTAGCCCATTCCAACTCTTCTGAGTCGTAGTCCGCTGCTGGATCTGGAAGAGACGATTCATACTCTGCTTTCAACACTTCTATCACAACATCATAGTCATCAAACCACTCCTCCTTCAGCACAGACGGTACTAAGTGCAACTCATTGTCAGCCACTTCCTCAACCAATTCGTTATTCTACACATCAACGGCAACATTCATAGCATTAAACTGATACTAAACTTGTTCATTCATACATTAACCAAAAAAAGACACATAACCAACATTCATTACATTAACTAAAAAAATACACATAACCAACATTCATTACATTAAACTAAAAATACACATAAACCACCACAATCATTAACCAAGTAAACAATAAACACATCTTCAAAAACATCACTTCCTTAGCTTTCTTAATTGCCAAATCATCTTTGTTTTCCATGCTCCTTAACAATACGGGTATTACCTTCTCACAACCAGAGCATGAATATGAAGGTGGAGATGAAGGTGTATCAACCCACCGTATAAAACCACAATCTTTCTTCTGTAAAAACACATCAATCAGGAAATAGCCATATAATTAACTTCAATCTTTCTTTTATAATTTTAACTTACACAGCATAAGAAGCGTCGATTTGGATTAGCTTCAGTCTTTGAAACCTTGTACCAAGTCGCTGCACCACATGAACACAGGAATTGAGAAGCTTCCCCGCCCTGAGACGATTTCTTGTTGGAGCTTGCAGTGGATTTTTGAGACATCTTCACAATAGATCAGGTTGGATCGATCGATTTGGGAATTAGGGTTAGGGTTCGTATGAGATCAGTTGTCTTATGAATCAGTTTGATCAATTTAGGGAATTAGGGATTATATGTGTGTATCATTAAGGGTATAAAGGACATTTCACAGTTGTCAAACAGTCAAACAGACGGAAGGACTCAAACTGTTATGAATTTATAAGCTCAGGGGCTCAAAAACCCAAAAAATGAATTTAGGGGCTCAGGTTTATGTTTCGCACATACCACAGGGACGCAAATTGCATTTTTCTCTTTTGTTAATTGAATTGATATGTTGTCTTCTTATTATAGCTTGTATATTTATTGAAAACTACAAAATAGTTTTCATATTACTAACTAAGGGGTTGTTTGGCAACATCTGAATGGTTAAGTGCTGAACAGTAAGATGTCTGAACCATTAAGTGTTGAACCAGTAAGAGGTCTAAACCATTAAGAGCCTGTATAATGCTTAACCGTTCAGAGGCAAATGTCTTACCAATTCAGATTAGAGGTCTTAACCATTCAGACTCTGTATAAATCTTAACCATTCATAGGCAAATGTCTGAACCATTCAGAAATCTGCTCGTGAATTAAACAAACAGTCTGAACCATTAAGTGCTGAATCAGTAAGAAGTCTGAACCATTAAGAGCCTCATTAAGAGGTAAACAAACAGCCCCTAAGTCTAACTGAGATATTTAAAACGAGCTAAGTATCTGATATGATTAACTTATTTATTACAATTGTTGATTGTTACCACTAAGCATTATAAGTTATTACTTCTTACTCAAAATTAAGATAGCATAAAAAAACCAATAAAACCGAAAATAAATAGAAATGTTGATATCACAGACAAAATAATATACTTTGTTGAAAAAGGGGTATAATATCACAATTTTATGTTTACAAAATATCACATTTGTCTAAATATGTTTGCAAAGAAAAACTCTTGCATAACCTTATATGTAACTCTGTTAACTAGAAGCGCAATTCAGCCATTTAAAATGACCGAATTGTCCTTCTCGTTAACGAAAATAATGGATAAAGTTAACCTAGTGGACTAAAATGGCAACGGTAAAACCTTTTTGGACTCACAGGCAAAAAAATGAAACATTTGGACTAAACTGACAAAATGACTCAAACCATAAGGACTTAAATCGCATTTAACTCCCTTACATAAATGCTAAAACCTTTCAATGCATAACCTTAAAACAAAGTCATGTGATCACATGAAAAGGGTATGTAATACCGTTTATGACGGTTTTAATGGTCATAAATGGTTGTTTTTTTTAAGTAGTGTTGCTGACTTGTTGGGATTTTATGTGTTTAATTTTTTAAATACCCCGATTAGGATTATTTAAATGTATAAAATTTTGTTATTTTAATAAAAAAAGGGATAATTGTATATTTCCTCTTAAAAAACTACTTAATTGCATATTTACCTAACTTAAAATTAAAATTGCATATATCCTTTTTCTTAACTATTAAAATTGCATACATCTCATTCCTTAACTAATATAATTGTAAATTTACCTATTTTGATTTATTTCATTAAAAACAAGTTATATAATGACTTTTTTACCCTTATTTTTAATAAAACTTTAAAAAATACATATTTATTCATTTTTACTAGTTTTTTGTAGATTTTTACTAGTTTAGCGGTTTATTTCAGTGTTTAAGTTTTAGTACAAATGAATAAATATGTATTTTTTTAAAGAATTATGAAAAATCCACAAAGACTAGTAAAAATGAATAAATTTGTATTTTTTTAAGTTTTAGTAAAAATAAGGGTAAAAAGGTTATTATATAACTTGTTTTTAATAAAATAAATCAAAATGAGTAAATTTGTAATTATATTAGTTAAGAAAGTGGATATATGCAATTTAATAGTTAAGAAAATGGGATATATACAATTTTTATTTTAAATTGGGTAAATTTACAATTAAGCAGTTTTTTTAAGGAGAAATATACAACTGTCCCAAAAAAAAAAAAAAGGGGTCGATTGTCTCCTTTCTTGAGATGGAAATATCGTGGAACCCGAAATACTCAATTCGAAATTTTCATTGTTAATTAATCATTCCCCAACTACCACCGACACCCACCCTAGATAAAGCCGGAGTTCATCATTCCATCCTTACGATTTATATCTTTTTTTTTTAATTTAAAAACTTAAGTTTGATGTTTAAAATTAATTAAATGTAAAAAACTTCTTTTGCTGTATGGATGTTTATATATGTGTACTCAATGGCTGACTTAGAAATCTTTTTTATGGGGTGTGAAAGTTTTAGGGGTCTTTTGTCGATCGCTATATAATAAATGTTTTATGTTCCGCTCGGGTCAGGTCAGATCATGTAGGGTCATTAAAAAGTCAAACGTTATTACAAATGAATAATGAAAATATAATCTACGAAATTTAATTTTTTGAAATCCGGCCGTAATCATTGTTTTTAAAACCAGGCTGGACATTGAGCCGGACACGTTACTAGATAGATCCATTGGCTCGGATTAAGAACTTTTTTTTTTTTTTTTGAAAAGTAAATATCATTAGAAACCACCAACTCACAAAACGGGGCGGACAAACAACAAACACCAGAAATCTACATAAATACAAAGTTACACCACTCGGATTAAGAACTAGACGACATCAAATTTTGCTTAAAATTTATAATAATACAAAAAATACATAAAAAGGTAACAATATTATACGGTAATCTAATTTTTCCAGACTTGTTTATAGTTATGTTGATCAATATTTAGCAAATTTAATTAAGTCTTAAAATACTATAGTTAAGACTCAATTAAATTTTTATTTGAAAATAGCGACAAAAATATATCAAATAATAACGTAGATAACGCGAAATTTGCATTATTTAAGTATAAAGGTATGTTTTTAGCAACGTTAGTTAATAAAAAAAACTAAACATGTTACTGGTAATTAATTTGTATCCACCATGAAAAGGATTTTCAAAATAAAAATAAAACTATAAAATAGAAACCACAACTGAAGAGAGAAGCAAAGAATATTGAACTTTCAATTTTGTTTCTTTACCAAATTAAAAACACAGAGGTGGGAAATCTAAAAAAATAAAAATATCCAGGACAGCAGGTGTGAACTGTGAAACCAGTAACTTTTTTAAGTAATAATGATCTCAAGTATGTATATATACACATGCATGTAGAGGGATACATCTCTGTGTCTGAGTCCAGACATACACTTCTCATACCCTTCAACACCTCTCGGCCCCCCCCCCCCCCCCCCCCCCGGATTTTGTTCCTGAAACAATTGAACTCTTGTGTATGGTTCACTAATCTGTCCCACAAATCTTCAAGATTTATCTAAACATTATACCAGGTACATACTAAACCTCTGTTTTATGCTCTGTTTTTCGGTCTATATTTAGGGTTCTTGCAAGATCTTTACTGAATTATAGTTATTTACTTCTAGTCATTTTGACAGATAACTGTGTGGTGTTTATAGTTCAATGTTGTAGATCTGATTCTGGAGAAAATGGGTTACTTTTTTTTTCCTCTTTAATTCACTAAATTCTTGTGGATTTTGTAAAAATTAGTTCAAAATATTATATAGTTTCACACTCAACTGATATGAATCTTGGATAAAACTTTAAAGCAACATTTTTTTTTACTTGAATTCATGATTTACAGTGTTGGATTTTTCACAGCATTTTATTGGACTTCGTTTGGAATTATGTTTTTTTTTTTTAACTTGATTGATCTTCAAGATCCAATGTTTTTCAAGAAAATAAATGACAATTAAAAAAAAAAAAAAAACTTCAAGGGTAGTTAAGAAGTAAGAACAAGATATGTGTCAAACTTACTGGGCATAAAAACTTAAGAACATGAATTTCATGTGATTGGTTCATAAAGGTGAACCTGACATAGACATATGCTAACTAAACAATTCAGTAATAGTGAAGTGATGATTGCTACTAGATCTTGATTTTTTTTTTCTTTTTCCCATTTATTAATTAATAATATTATTTTCCATCAATCATCAGATCCACACTAGTTTCATGACTTCACTTTGCTGTCCATTGTACTTACATTATTACACACATAAGCTAGATCTGTCCTTAACTTCAACAACACAGTTTCCACCTTTAGTAAGTTGTGGAATCTTGGTCTGTCTCAAGAATCTGTCTAGTTCATATTTCATTTCTGTCATGTTTATTTGTTTGATTAAAATCATAAAAGTAACACTAGCGCTTGTGGGTGTTTGATAAAGTTTGGATCTTGTGGTATTCATCTAGATCTAAATGTCAAAGTTTCACTTGGGACGACTGGTGTAAATATATAAATCTGTAATTTGTTTTGGGCTGCCTCGGTCTGAGGTAGTTGCGTTTTAATGAAGTTTACTTTTCAAAAAAAAAAAGTTTGGATCTTGATTGGATTTAAAGGGTTAGTTTTGTGGGTCCCACACTTGATATTTTCGTGAACGAATTATTCGCTGTGATTCACACATGATTTTGCTAACAGGTTTTGTAGATTAGAAGGGAAAATGAAGGTAAAGGATACTAAGCAAGATGATAAGCATGATAAGCATGCAAGACAGAATGATAAAAGTTCAAAGGTTATCTCAATAGGGATACTGCTGCTTGTGTTTTGCGGGTTTTCGTTTTATCTTGGTGGGATCTTTTGTTCTGAGAAGCACGGGTTCCTCGGCACCGAGGAAGTTGTGAAGTCCGCTGAATCGCCCAAAAAGACCGTTTCTACTCCGGTCCAAGTGAAGGCGGTTTCTTTCTCTCAATGCAGTGCTGATTTACAAGACTACACGCCTTGCACGGATCCTCAGGTATTATTATATCTTGTTGAAACGGGTTAGTTTTAGTACGGTAAAAATGTTTTTTTTTATAATGCGCGACACAAATCAATCGGATCATGGTAATTCAAACGCGACCAATTTAGCCCATTTATCAAAACGGGTTGATGGGTGGTGATCAAGTTGTAACCGTGTTTAATCAGGTAGGTGGGTTATAATATATTGGTTAAACGGGTCGTAAAGGGGTTAGCGGGTCAGCATGTTTAAGTAAATAAGTTGGCGGGTCCAGTTTAGTTAAATGGGTTAAACATGTCACGCGAACATGACCCGTTTAGTTAAACAGAATACGACCCGTTTATTAAACGGGTTAGATATTACAACCAGGAACCTACATATTTTGTCGAAAATTGACACATGTATGCAAATTAGTTAAAATTGTATGGTTTTGACTTTTGATCGACGACAGAGATGGATGAAATACGGACGACACAGGCTTACATTCATGGAACGCCACTGTCCACCAGCTTTCGACCGAAAAGAGTGTCTAGTACCACCACCTGATGGCTACAAGGAGCCAATCAGATGGCCAAAGAGCAAAAATGAATGTTGGTACAGGTAAATTCCATCTCTATCAATATTTTTTTTTTATTATTATGAAACTTCAATTAAAATGTAACTTTTTTCATGAACATCACTTAAAATCTTATGAAATTGTACTTTAGGAATGTCCCTTATGATTGGATCAACAAACAAAAATCTAACCAGCATTGGTTAAGGAAAGAAGGGGAGAAATTCTACTTCCCTGGTGGTGGTACCATGTTTCCTAATGGTGTTAGTGCTTATGTTGATTTAATGCAAAACTTAATTCCCGGGATGAAAGACGGGACTATACGTACCGCCATTGATACTGGTTGTGGGGTAGGTTTTCTCGTACTTTTTTCTTTTTGATAACTCTGAGAACCTTTTGTCAGAAAACTCATGGGACCCACCGGTATCCTGCTATGAGACCTTGTTGGAGGGACTTAAGCGCTTACTACTGCGTCGATAACATAAGTTTTTTTTTTTTTGTCTTCAGGTGGCTAGTTGGGGAGGTGACTTACTCGATCGTGGGATTCTTACAGTTTCTCTTGCTCCGAGAGATAATCACGAGGCGCAAGTCCAATTCGCCCTAGAACGTGGGATTCCGGCCATTCTTGGAATCATATCAACGCAACGTCTTCCGTTCCCTTCAAACTCGTTCGATATGGCTCATTGCTCTAGATGCCTGATCCCGTGGACCGAATTTGGTAAGTTAGTTTACTCGATAACATAATTGTTTGTTATTATTGAAGATTTATATGCGGTTCATGTGTTTGATAAAATGTCTAAATGACGTTTAGGTGGAATTTACCTTCTTGAAGTACATCGAATCCTCCGTCCCGGAGGCTTTTGGGTCCTATCAGGCCCTCCGGTGAACTACGAGAACCGTTGGAGAGGTTGGAACACGACAGTCGAAGAACAAAAATCCGATTACGATAAACTACAAGAGCTACTAACATCAATATGCTTTAAGCTATACAACAAAAAAGACGATATTGCAGTGTGGCAAAAATCCACAGACAACAACTGTTATAAACAACTAGACACTCCCGACACCTACCCGCCAAAATGTGATGACGGGACCGAGCCTGATTCAGCATGGTACACCCCGTTGAGACCTTGTGTCGTTGTACCCGACCCGAAAAACAAAAAATCTAGCTTGAAGTCCATTGCAAAATGGCCCGAAAGATTGCATGTGGCTCCAGAACGGGTGGCTGATGTTCGTGGCGGTAATGATGGCACGTTTAAGCATGACGAGAGCAAGTGGAAGAGTCGGGTGAAGCACTACAAGAAGCTACTCCCGGCTCTTGGAACCAACAAAATCAGAAATGTAATGGATATGAATACGGTTTATGGTGGTTTCGCTGCGGCTTTGGTTGAGGATCCACTTTGGGTCATGAATGTCGTGTCTTCGTATGCTTCGAATACACTCCCCGTGGTGTTTGATAGAGGTCTCATCGGAACTTTCCACGATTGGTAAGTTTAAACAAGATTATAAGTTACAACATAAAGCGCGTCGGGTTGGATTGGGTTGGGTTGATGCTCTATATTTTTTCCACTAAAAAATTCAATCATTACATAACTAGTGTGTCATATATGATTGAAAAAGCATATAATTTTAATTTATTTTAATAAATTACCTAAGGAGAAAAAGCATAACCCGAACCCGACCTATTCAAACTATAATTCTTGTGTGGTTTTATATACGAATTTATTTCTTTGCTCTTTTTTAGGTGCGAGGCGTTCTCAACATATCCTCGAACATACGATCTCCTCCACGTAGACGGCCTCTTCACAACCGAAAGCCATAGGTTAGCTACCGCATTTCGGTTTTTGTTCTTCAGCTAGATTTCTTTAACCCAAAACATATTTAGTTGACTTTACTAAAATCTTATTGCTTTTTAAGTTGACTTTGCATTTACTAAAATCTTTAACTTTGACTTTGCTTTTTAAGTTGACTTTGATGGTGGTTACTAATTATTAACGGGCTTAAGCCCATTGGACATAGCCCAAGTTGAGGATACCATCTACATAAACAGGCTCGGGCTCGGTTTCTCATGTTTGACTTTGACTTTTATGTGTAGGTGTGAGATGAAATACGTGTTATTGGAAATGGACCGGATTTTGAGACCAAACGGGTACGTGATCGTCAGGGAATCGAGCTACTTCGTGGATGCGATCGCGACAATAGCGAAAGGAATGAAATGGGGTTGTCACAAAGAATCCACCGAGTACAATATCGAGACCGAGAAGGTTTTGATTTGCCAGAAGAAACTTTGGTACTCAAACTAGAGCTCCTAGTTGACCTCAAAAGTCAAAATATATTATTTTTGCATCAAAGGACACAGGTTTAATTAAATTGCAAACAGGCACAAAGTATAACAAATATAAGATACCGTTATCTTGATTGCAAAAACAATTCATTTCAAAAAAGTTGCAATTTTTTTGGGGAAGAATTTGTACCAGGAAATCTATTTTTTTTTTCTGTTAAAATTGTTAGCAACAATTGTAAGCTTATATTTATACCAAGTAATGTACAACTTTCATAGGATGAAGTACAAGTTATAATGTACAACTTTTATAATTTTATATAGTATTATTAAGTTGTACTTAATATTTTACAGGGCGGTCTAACATTTTTTAGAAAACTGTTCATACTTTGTTTTTCTTAACTTTGTTTTTGGAACTTTTACATACCAAACCAAGTCATCAACTAACTTATATGTTAAGGGGATTGTGTTGAGGTTATGTTTTAGAAATTTGAGGTTCATATGCCTCCATTCTATGTACTTGTAAGCCTCTAGGTAACCCTCAAATAACAATGTGAGTGAAACTGATGTGTGAAAGTTGCGTATATTAATTTCAAACAAGTTTTAAAAAGGGAATCACCAGACTAAACCACACACAAACTGCAAGTGCATTACAGTGTAGTGTAGATGGCAAGACTGAATATCAATTTGTGGACACTATGGTCGAACTTTCAATAACAAACCTCTGTCGAATACTAGCCAATTTTGATTTGTGATTTTGGGATTTTTCTAATTCTACTAAAGCAAGTAAACAAGAGAACATAACAAGCAAGCAAGATGGTGAACTGACTGGAAGCAGATAACGATGAGAAAAAACTACCCAGGTTTCGAATCCCTATGACCTCTAGTCCTGACCAATGGCTAAAGCTCCGAATCTACCCAGAAAACCTCCTCCGAAGGATGATTAACCAAGATAGAAGATAGAACAGAGTGATGAAGTACTAAACTGGAAACGACTCGATCTATTGATACTGGATCCCACGACTATCAGATTAATAGTAAATGCGGTGCTAAAATCCTCCAGTCATGAAGCTAACCCTGCTAAATAATTGAAAATCTAGGAAACCCTAAACGCGAATATATATAGCTGGATCCGAGCTATCAGTCACCCAAACTACTGAAACAACATCTAGATAATAACCTAGCAATCCTGACTCGTCCCTAGAGTTGACAAAAAAGGATGCACACTTTACTCAGTTGATTTTAATTCATTTGATTAAACCTGGATTATCTCTAATCTCAAGATTTAGACAAAAAAAACCTAGCAGATTAACAACCTAGAATGACCTAAATAGTTCCAGACTAGACTAACAAGATCATCTATGGAATGACCTAAATAGTTCCAGACTGGACTAACAAGATCATCTAACCAAATAAACAGTCTCAATTAAGACAAGTATGGATATTCATAAACAATTATTAAACAAGAATACGTAAATCATTACAATTCAACCATATATTCAAAACTGAGCATTCAAAGTATCAAATCATAGTTCATCTAACCTAGGTAACATGAAAAGTTTAGCTACTCATAATCAAAGCAACAAAAACTAATTCAAATTCCAAATCAAACATTGTACGGATGAGTTTTAAACACATAATAATCAAAAAACCAAACCCGAGCAGCCTACAATCTTCAATCCGATGATACCGGATCTTCGAACCTTCAAGAACAGGTCCAAAATTCGCCACCTAGCTGCTCCAAACTCGTAAATTGCAAAGTCCCTCAAACCTACGGCTGAAACTGTTTAAAACTTATTTTTTTTTACGATTTTCACACCCCTTGTGAACCGTATGGCTTTTTCCTTCGGGTCCGCAATGGTTTCCGCCACCGCCATAGCCTTGCGGTCCGCAAGGGGTCCAGAAAACCTTATATTTGGATTCTCCTCGTCGAGCTACCCCAAATCTAATACTAATAAAACATTCTACCTAATGCCACATACCAATTTCTCCTTATAATTATTCCACTTTTTGCCACATGGCAATTTCTCCTCTTCTCTCAAAAATATAATTTCATATTAAGCTAATTTATACTTTACTTTTATTGCAAAATATTATTGTTATTCATAACAATTTACATCAATACGCTTTATATAATTTCATGGATATGTGTAACATCTTCTCATGGATCAATCACAATCTGATCGTTCATCCTTTTTCTTAATTCAAGATGTTTAAAAGTTGGGTAATTTACACTTTCCATTCTTTATGTTTGTGTAACACCTCGTAAAATTGTGCCCAATGATGTGAAGACACGTGTCCTAAACCCTAAGTGTGTAAAAAGTTTGACTAAGAATGACTAAAATTGACAAACAATGAAAAGATGTATGCGGAGGGACTAAAAGTGTCAGCATGCTAAACTTATGCCTCTGAGTGACCTTATACGATGTTCGTGTTCTCAAACGAGTCAAAAATTGGACACAAGAAGCCGTTTGTGAAAACAAATGAAAGTTAGGGTAACAAAATGGTTAAAAGTGTCAACATGTTAATTCTTACCTCTGAGTGACCTTTTAACGAACCCGAGGCTTCGTAATGTTCAAACATACTCTCGAGAATGCTTGATATTGATTATGAAAGGTTTTGATATCATTACATGATAAAATGGGCAAGATTGCAAGAAGAAGGATCAAAAGCGTCAACAATAGAAACTAGTACCTTCGGGTGGTCTACCGACGAAACGGGAGCCTTAGAATATTTGTTCACACTCCCATGTATGCCTAAAATTGGTCTTAAGGGGTTAAAAGTGCAAATTATGAAAGATATATTGAGTTTTAGACCACAGGGACTAAAACTACCAACTTTGGAAACTTATTTGAGGCCGTGGCAGTCCATGAAGGACTGAGGCTTTCCCCGTCGCTGGTAGCCATACCCTCACCAGTTCGAAAATTCCTTGGAGGCCACTCCAAGAA
>JARYGA010047269.1:0-42899 GCA_030545235.1 Helianthus tuberosus | reverse complement strand
ATAAGCATACGAGCGAAAATAGGTTAAAATATATAAGAAACCCACAATTAGAACCTAACATGGTAGATAATATTGAATTGAAGAGGTTCATGTGAAATAATGATCAAACAAATATGTTTGTTTGATAGATGTATAAACGGGTCAAGATTTTGTAAAAATGTAATAAACCGAAGGCATAAAAGTCTCAAAATTTATAAAGTCGGATGTCGGATTTTAACTCCATATGATGGAGAATCAAATTACGATCAAGTAGGAAAAAGAATCGTGGAAAACGGATCAATAACGAATGAGTTATGTCCGTTTTCGTGAAACTTGGGTTGGCTGGGAATTTGCAGCAGCAATTAAGCAACTTGCTGTCAAAAAAAGGGATAGGTGTAGCGTCTAGCCCCTCCTGATTCCGAAAATTGTTTAATTTTTGTTTGTTTGACCCATATAACTTGTTTAAACTTGTTATTTAACTACCAAAGCTAACTTTTAAGTTGGTTTTGGTCATAGGTAAATGTCAAGGATTCCCGGACGAAGATCAAGCTCAACGAAGAACCGAACACACGAGATTAAAGCTTCCGCACGGCGCTACGTCGTAACTTCTAAACGACAAACGCAATTACATTATGTTGTACTATTCTTTTTAAATTGTAAAAGTTTTAGTAAACTCGTATTGTCATACGTATGTGTAATCGTATAAGCATGTATTATACGAAACTTTTATAAAATATGGTATAAACCAAGCAAGGGTGTTACAAGTTGGTAATCAGAGCTCATGGTTAAATAATAAAGTGTGTTCGGTTCGAGGCTTGATCGCAAATCCGGTAAGTACATGTATGTTAATAGTTTAGTAGGATTAAAGTGTTGTGAACAACACATAGGGTATCGTGTAATACAAGTTACACCAACGAAAATGATTTGTATAGTTAACGAAATCACGTGCAGTAAAAGGCCTTGTATTACAATACGTGCATTTATTAATGTTGAAATTACTAACTTTTGTAAATGTTTAGTTGAAGGATACTCGCATCTGAAGATGACGAGAGTTGAACGAATTGTGGATATGACGGTGGAACGGTCCGAGGTATGACAAGCAGAGCATACTCATCAAGGACCTAAATCGCGTGACGATCGCGAAGAAGGTTAATGACATGGAAAGCCCGATAGGGCAAGCATTTACAGGTGCACATTTTAAATTTATTGCATGAATAGTAATATGCAACAAATACGTAAAGACTGACCGTTGCATATGTAATTAAAAACTTGGAAAAGGCCTGAATAGAATACCTATCTAGGATATAATTTCCAAGAAAACTAAATAGAGGCGTTACTTACATGGGATGTAATGTGAAAATTATAAAAGGGCATGTATATCAAGTGTTGAATGCTTACTCTGGCCAAGTAAGTAGTGAACACGTGGTACCATGAACTTTTATGATGGACACATTTACGTCCGATGTATAAGGATGGGTGAATGGGACTAACGTAAATGGTACCCAAATGAGTCAAGCAAGTAAGATGTTTGATAATAAACGTAAACGCAAGTCGGATGAGAGGGAGCGTATTACGTTAGAATAACGAGCCCAAGAGAAGGGACAAATATTAAAGTAAATGAAAATACAGACCAACTAATGAGAATGCTAAGGCATAAATATAAAGTTTGACTGTCATAAGTAATGGAATTCACACAGACAAGTCAAAGGGGTAGAATAAAAGAATATAAGACTTGACTAAATAAAAGCAATGGATTTCGCTAAGACGATCAAATAAATTAAGATGATGTCTAAAACCATATAAGAATGGTTACTTAATGATAACTTCGGTAAAGATACCCGATAGATGGGTAGGACTTTGAAAGCATGCGTAAACCAAGAGACGGGTACGCGAAATAGAAAGTCAAAGGACTCAGATTAAGAGTCATGACTAAAAGACGATGAGAATTTGCAAACAGAAATTTTGATAACTACGTTCAACTATTCTAAAGTTGAACGGGCCGAATAAAAAATGAAGTTTGACGTTCATGAGTAATGAAATCTCACACGAATAAGTCAAACGGGATAAATAAAGTATAAAAGCTTGGTTGTGCAAGTAAGCGCAACCGAATAATGGAAGCGCGAAATAATAAAGAACCCGGGTAACGGGTCGTAAAGAAGTATAATTATGAACCGGGGAAACGGTGAGCGTAGAACAAACCGACGTGTAAATGACGTAAAGAGTCATAAAGTCGGAAGATTAGTCCAAGAGTAAACGAACGAAGCTTTAGACTACGGTCAAGGCCAACTAAAGTTCAAAAGCGAAAATAAACGATTCCAAACATAATAAAAGATGCTTTGAAGCTATGTATGTATATATACATTAGAATATAGACATGGATAAAAGACGATCTACGGGATCATCATAACCTACGGGATTATAAATAGTGTTAAAGTCTACGGGACCAAAAAGACCTTCGGGTCACAAATAGAAAGAAACGAATTGTTGGGGTTTTCACCTTAAAAAGGTGAAAATCTAAAGAAAAAGCTTACGAAACTAAGTAAAAGAACTTGCGGGTCTCTTGGATAAAGCGTGAAAAACTGGTTACAATTCTCCATGTAAAATAATAACGGTCAGGAATAAAACTTAGATAGAAATTCCTAGACATGAGGAAAAGACATAAGACAGAGAAAACGTAAACTAAAAATTTAGTTTTTAGTCAAAGGCAATGTTTTATTAAACATAAGTAGTATAAGGTGGTTTTGAAAATCTTAAACACACATAAGGCCAGAGATGGCAAAATAGTATACCCGGGTGACGGGGTATGAAGTGATGGCGACTAATTAGTCTAGCCGGTAAAACTTTTCAAAGTCAAGAAAACGTTATGACAAATAGAAAGAGCTTGTTAATATAAGACAAGCGCGGAATAAACTTGTTAACAGACTAACGCGACTGAGTGGTCAAGCGACAACTCAGTCAAATAGGTGACCAGATTAAGAAATACAAGATGAAAGTATCGGCCTATGAGGCCATACACGTAAAAGACGCATATGCTATGAAACCGAAAAGACATTACCATACTTCCCTGGTAAGAGTATTATGTGTGAGCAATGCTCAAGTGATCACCAAGACTAAGGTCCGAATGATCTAAGCTGATAAAATACGTAAGAAAGGTTTCGGGGACGAAACCTCTTTAAGGGGGGTAGACTTGTAACACCCCAAAAACGGGTTTGGTAATCAAACCATGTTAATGATAATGAACGGGTAAAATACCGTTGGTGGGAAAAAATTAACCCGGTAAATACTAGGATTTAAATAATTAAATCTAATATTAATAAAAGAGAATAAAAGCTTTTGAGAAGACAAAAGTTTATAAGAGGCCCGAATTAACGGGACTTTAAAATAAACGGGTTATGACTCCCGAAACCCACTAAGTTAACTAGGAATAATTAACCTAGTTAGTAATGTGCAATTAAGTAAAAACAATAAAAAAAAAGAGAACTAGTGAACCTTTTTATAAAAGGTTGGAACTAAAGGGGCTAAAGTTGGAAAATTAGAAGTGTTATTATTAAAAAGGAAAATCAAAACAAAACACACACATAAGGTGTGTGTTCTGTTCGATCAGGAGAAGGCCCCAAAGAGCCAAAACCCTAGTTCATCAATGTCACACCTCGATTTCCACGTGTCACCGGTGGGCCCGGTGGGGAGTATCGTGACGTGGTTGGCAACATAATGGTCAAACAACACAATATTTAATATGCACAGTGGAAGCAAATGAAAGATATAATTCAACCGAATATAATATTGTAATATTAAGTATCACAACAGTCGATTGTTTATCCACAGATGGATCGAAAATAAAATGGAAACAGTAGTTCAACAGACGTTAGGCATCTTAAGCTTGCGAGACTCTTTATTGATGCTAAGGAGAAAATCCAGCCTATTACGCTTAGTACCTGCATTTAATCTTTTTGGGAAAATACGTCAGTTTACACTGGTAAATACAATCAACTGACTCATTTTAAAAATGATTAAAAATTGATTTGGATGCACGTGGCATAAATGTTTTATAACTTGGGATAATTATTTAAATATATAATCTTGTAAAAGAATTACATGTTCCTTATGCGTTCAGTAGCCCGGATCGTGTCCGGGTTAAAGATCAATAGACACACCACATTATTCTTTTATGCACTGACGGGTGTACGCCTACACCCCGCGCTTAAGTCGTGGCCATTTCGTAAAATGATGCCAGGGATATCCGGGACATGGTCATTAACCCCCCAAAGGCTTTAAGTAAACAAAACATATTTAAATGGGCCGATCAAATTATTCAATTAACCACCCAACGATGGAAGATTTGATGCCCGACCAAGCGGTATTTTATATACCGTAACCCAAGCCCGTATAGGGAAAATAAGTTAAAAGTATTTACCTGAGCAAAGTAATAATCACAATAAGCAAATGCAAGTAGCTTTTACTGGTCCTCCTAATCTGGAACGAAGGTTTATAATAACCTATTAGAATCCTAACGGGTCTTTAATTAAGCTTAAGCTTAGACCGGTTAGTTTCAAAGATACGGTTCGTACGCACGATTAAGCGAAGACCGGATAGAATGTGATTTAGACCCGACAAGTTTGAAGACTTGCTTAATATGGGTATTTCACACACATTCTGGATTTTGAGATAAAACCGATAAGGTTTGACCCGTTCCGGCTAATTTATGTAAACTAGTTACATAAACCGAACCGAACGCGTAATAAGCGTAACGGGTATTCATAAGAGCCGTATACAGGTTTCCTAAGTCAATATGCCTCAAATATGTTGTGACATCAGTAAGATGTCTTTTATTATGCCCGAAACGAATTTAAACACAAACTATGCCCCGTAGGGGTAGTTTGGTCATTTTCAAGGTTATAAAAGAGTTTAAGTATTAACCTGAGCTACAGGTCTGATGTAATCAGAAAAAATACTTAATTTGATAAGTTATATCAGTAGGGTAAAGTATATATGTGAAATTTATCAATTATAACCAAACTATGCACCGTAGGGGCATTTTGGTAATTTCACATAAGCCGTATAGCTCAAAACTGAAGTCTGAGTTAAACAACCTTTGCTTACTGTTAAAATATTATAGATTACCTAAAATATCAGTAGGTATCAACCCTTGTATGTTTAAAATAGTTCTAGTACATACTATGCGTTAAAAACGCTTAAAAAGGCGATTAGAAGCCATTTCCGGGTTCTATACATAAGGTGTCACACCCAGACCACGTAGAACATACAAAACGTGGCGGAAACGTCGGGGAGTGTTGTAACAGAATTAATTGTTTCAAATCCATGGCAATTGAAGTTTCGTTTTATTAATCAAACATGAAAGTTTACATTGTTTTAAACAAGAACCAAAGAGTACATAACATAAATTAACTAGTTCTTGTCTCGTTTTAAGTCACTAAGGCACAGGTCCGCCTAAGTATGTCTTGATAAGTCCTATGCATCATCTCCTGAAAACACATGTGAAAATAGGTACGTCAGCATAAAAATGCCTGTGAGATACATAGGTTTTGTGAAAACAGAATTCATGACTTATGTTTGAGAAAATGTTTAGTCATGAACCTTGTAATTTGCTTTGTCTTGTAAATCATTTGAAAAACGATAAGATCAGATGATATGTATAAATAAGAGAATAATGTATGGTTAAATGAATAACCATGTAAAATGAGTTTGTATAAGATAAGTTGTTTGTAAATCAATGTCCTGTGAAAAGTATGTTATTTGTATAAAATGTTATATGTCTCAAATTGAAATGATTCAAATAACGCTACGATATGTAATACCATACAAACACTTATATATAGGAAGTACCAGCGACGTATCCACCATGCTTGTATCATATTACACACGCCTCGTTACTTAAATCACTTAAACAAACCA
Source organism: Helianthus tuberosus (assembly GCA_030545235.1). NCBI lineage: Eukaryota > Viridiplantae > Streptophyta > Magnoliopsida > Asterales > Asteraceae > Helianthus > Helianthus tuberosus. Next base: position 37,007 of record JARYGA010047269.1, on the reverse strand, counting down.
CCAATGTATAAAGTCTATGTTTAAACCAATTGTCAAAAAGTCCTTGTATAACCATGTCAAATGTTTATAGTCCAAAAGTAGTCAAGTAATGTGTAACAAATGTTATGTATTATAAGTAAAGTATTGTCACATAATCCAAATGTAGAAATGTACAAAACAAAGTATTTTGAATATATCAAAAAGTTATGTTTTGCAAAGTAATGCATGTTACATTGATACAAACATTTATGTGGTAAGTTAACGCATACATTCAAGCCTTGAGACAGTCGGATAACCCTTTCAGTCAAGGTTATCAAAAGAAATGTTTTCGGATTCAGTCATTCCTTACATCCAAACAAACCCGGGATGTCAGGAATGGGATTTGTCAAGTCCTATGGTACCAGTACTTACTACCGAGCGGTGTAGCTAATGTTAATGAACGTATAATAGTCTCGTTTGTGCAAACCAAATGTTATAGCAATTGTATACATGTCATATGAAAACAATGTACTAAGTATGCTAAGTTAACATACAAAGCATAAAAGTCATGTAAATCAATGTGCTAGCATGCTATCAGTCAACATACATAGCAGAAATGTAATGTAAAACAATGTACTAAGTATGCACACAATGGGCATATATAGCATGAAATGTAATGTAAATCATGTACTAATAGTGTACTAATGAACATAACAAGTATATGATGTGAAAACAGGAAAAGCACGAAAGTAACAAGTAGGCACATGTGTTCCACCCCAAAACGTTTGGAAAACAGTAAAAGAGGGGTCTATGTACTCACTTGAGATTGCTCAGAAGTCCTAAGATAACCACCAAGCAATGCTAGAGATCTCGGAATCAAACGACACCTAATATAGGTAACTATGTTAATAAACCGGACCTATATCGGATTATCGGATAGAATGAGGGTTCGTAAACCAAACGAGTATGGAGACTCGTGTAATATGGTTTAACAAAGCCTACATACTAAATGAAACCTAACATAAGTGCTTTCGACCCATCGCGACCCATTAAGGTAGCTTATGCTACTTTAACGCGTCGTGCGCGCAAAAGCGCACTCGAGACGTCTAACTAGCCCTATGACAAGTGTTATATGCCTAAACATGTTACATAATCAGTTATGTGACAAAAGTTTAGGTTACATATGCTTAATTACCAATTATACATGAAAAGGGTATTCTGGTAATTTACCTAAGGCATATAAACTACCTATCATACAACTACTCAAACGATGTGACCATAGGGTATAACCTCGGAAGGTTATTCCCTATATGCTATGGTCCTAAAGTATTTGGTCGGATCCTAATGATCGACCAAAATGGGTCGGGTTCGAAGGTATAAGCGATTTATTAGATCGCTTACCCTTACGACCCTAGACAAGCACAAAACTAAAAGTGACGAGCTAAGCATGTTAAAACATGCTTAACTAAGTTTGAAAACAAGTTTGGTATAAAAAAAAACGGTTTTGATACCTAAGAGTAGTTTGGTTACAAAATACGCACGAATGCGCATTTTGACCGAAACTACGGCTCGTCACTGAGCCTAGACAACGTGGTAATCAGTAGGCATAGTCACAAGGGACTATAACCATCGTGATTACGCTCACGTTGCGAAGTTCAAACGAACTTCGCATTGACCATAAACTGGTCAATGCAGAAAGTCAAACAAAGTTTGACTTTCGGACTCGGAAAGCAATAAAAGAACGAAGGAACACTTACAAAGGGTCCCCGAATGCTATTCTCGATCCAAGTAGCTCAGGTATGAAACAATGGTTTCAACTTAGAGCTTCTCAAATCAAGATTCTTGTGGGTTTTGCAAATGAAGGCAAGGGGGTATTTATAGGATTCGTAGAGCTGTTAAGATCGTTCCTCGTTAACCGTGCTTCAATCTCAACCCTCCACCTCAAAACCCTGGTTTTTGAAAACCATTAGAGCCCATGGTATTGCCCCAAAACCATGTGCAAGGTGGAATGGACCAGATTCAAAGTTTCTGCAAGTTTCTGCTGTCTGGGGACTGCTTGCGCACCGTAACACTCAGAGTGTTGAGGTGCGCAAGGACCTACTTTCACAGATTTACACTTTTGGTCCCTGTTAGTGTTTTGAGCTATTTCCGACATGTTTAAGGCCCGTTAACCTCATTTCAAAGCTCTAAAATGAAGTTAAAGTATAGGGAACTTAAAATGTGCTCAAAAATATCTCGGATGTCGGTTCGTTTGGCCGTACGATCGCGATGTTCGCTTAATTACGACGGAATGCGCATAAGCGCGAAAAACGATCCAAATGACGCAACGAATGGATTTTTCTTATGCCAAACACTAAAATAAAATTTACATAAATTTTTGGATGTCCGGATGTATTCAGAACGTATGTTATGCGCGAAAGTGCAAACTTATGCACTTTTTGACGCTTTTAGTCCCTGAATGACCCAAAAGTTTATTTTAGCACACCGAACCCCTCAAAGCCTATTTCTAAGATATGTAAAGGATATTTATGGTATGTTTAACTTATGGTCATGTTCCGGAATGTTCGTTACAGTTCAAATTGGCATACTTTCGCAGTTTGTCAAGTTTAGTCCCTGTAAGCGATTTAACTTGATTTTGCCATACCAAAGCCTTCAAAACTTATTTTTAAGTTATGTAAAGGTTATTTAAGGTATGTTAAGCCTATTTCACTATTCTGGAGTGTTCGTTGGATTAAACTGGTTATATTTACGCATCAGAGCGCGTATAACCCTCCAGAAAGGATTTAAAGCTTAAATCGAACAAGAGTTGATATGTGCAAACGATAGACATATTTTTACAAATCCCAAGTATGAAATACAATATTTCATTGGTTTGGCATTTGTTTGATGGTTGAAGTGACACAGGTGTCACATAAGGCTGATATTTTTATTATTCCAGAAGGCTTAAAATAATTTATTTATCATGTGTAATTAGTAGCAAAAGGTTTGGAGTCAATTAGATATGTAAAACTCATTTTATAGCCCGTAAGAGCAAAACCGACAATTACCGGATTAAGCCTATGACTATAAGTTATGCTCAGCCTAAAATTAGTTAAAAATCTTCAAAAATCCCAAAATAATATATTACATCTGTGGGTAATAAGTTTGATATCAAAAAGTGAGTTTAAATAGGCTATACGCTAATTACGCCGTTTAATCACTAAAGAAGCTTTTAATTACGCTAATGAGCATAACTCTAAAACTACACCTCAAAGTGATGCAAATTTTAGGTGCAAGTTTATATATCAGTAATTAAGGTTTCTACTCTCTTACATTTTCAAAAATCATGTTTTAAGGTGAAAGGGCATAATGGTCAACATATGAGCAATTAACGGAATCATGCATATTAATTGGTTAACTAATGAACCATGGTGTATAATCACAGAGGGTTATACTAGCATGTAACCTGGCCCTATTAAAGCTCTATGGCATTTCTAAAGCATACCAAAACGGGTCAGAACTGAAGTCAAAGCAAAAGTCAAAGCTTTGCGACTTTCGGTTCCGAACCGGGTCTAAACAGTAAATTGTCGGGTTGAACATGTTTAGACATGTTCTTACACTAATTATCAAGTTATATTAATGATCAAACAGGTTGTATGTGTTCTACATTGCTAATCATGCATAAATTAGAAAATAAGTATCCTGTTGACTTTTTAATACTAAGTTTGACCCGACATTTGACCTAGTTAGAGTGGGAATCAAGGGGAACCCTTTTAAGGGTTTATTACCCACATAATTACCAACTTATAACTACTTTCAATTCTACTAATCACTGAACCATCAATGATTAATCGCTAAGTCAACCGTTAATTACGACGGTTTGACTTTTAAGCTAAAACTAAGCAAAAACTTAACTAAGAAAGGTTAAGCAAACTTACAAGAGTCCTATGCACGATTTGTGAAGCTTAGAGAGAAGTCTTTAGCTCCAGAAATGCTCCAAAGTGCAGATGGAAGGTGTGAAGAACTTGTTGCAACCTTGGCCCTTTATATAGTGCTCAAAAGCACTTAGATCTTTGACAACAAGGGCTACAACTGATAATGGATCATCAACAGACGTCCCTAAGGTTCTAGGAGGCACTTAGGGGTCGCCCACAAAGTGAAAATATCTGTTAAAGGTCGGTTAAGCGCGATAACAGGCTGCTGTCTAGTTTTTCTGCATCTGGGCGATTGACGCGACCCGCGTAAAGTCTTGTTAACCTTTACGCGGCCCGCCTGAGACCTGTTGTCAGCTTTCACATTTTCCATGTGTTGCATATTTGTCTCTTGCCCCTTCCGAAAGGTCAACTGACTTATATTTTGCACTTTGAGCCCTCCAAATTGACATACAAGGGCTTCAAGACGTATACCCACTTTATTAAGTCCTTGGCCACTTGGTTATTACCCGAAAAGTCATAACTTTCATCGTTGACGCTTTAACCCTTCGCATATGAATTTGATCATAACTTTCTCACACGATAACGAAACTTTATGAAATTTATATCGTGCATTCTAGTGAGCATAATTAATCGTTATAAAGCTTCGGGTTTGTTAAAAGGTCACTCAGAGGTATAACTTAAACATGTTGACACATTTAACCCCTGTAGTTTGTAATCTCTCACTTTCTTTCATATTTAGCTTCGTATGATCCATGATTTATTCGTTTGAAGGTATGAGCATCATGTAGGGTTAATGTACAATATATTTATTCACTGTTGACATTTAGAACTCGTATTTTCATATACTTTTCATGTTTGTCAACTTTAGTCCTTTCAGAACATTCTTTCACACGTTCAAACATATGACACGTGTCAACACATTATAGGACGTGAATTTTCGAGGTGTTACATCCTCACCCCCTTAAAAGAAATCTCGACCTTGAGATTTATTGAAATAAATAAGGGTACTTTTCTTTCATTGCGGACTCAACCTCCCACGTGTATTCGGGACCTCTACGGGCATCCCATTTTACCTTTACAATAGGCATGTGCTTCATTCGAAGCTTCTTAACCTGTCGATCTTCAATCGACAATGGTTTTTCCACAAATTTTAAGCTCTCATCTATATGCACATCTGTATGTGGTATGACCAGTGATTCGTCAGCGAAACACTTCTTCAGATTGCAGATGTGGAATACATTATGAATACCACTGAGCTCTTCAGGTAAGTTTAGCTTATAGGCAACTGACCAGATACGTTCGATAACCTCGAAAGGTCCTATGTATCTCGGGCTCAACTTGCCTTTCTTACCAAATCACATCACTCCCTTCCAGGGTGATACTTTAAGCAACACCTTGTCACCTACTTCGAAGTGAAAAGATTTACGCTTTGGATCTGCGTAGCTCTTCTACCTATCTCGGGCAGCTTTGAGATGGTCACGAATCTGGACAATCTTATCCGTCATTTCAAAGACTATCTCTGGTCCTGATAATTGGACATCTCCAATTTCCGCCCAACAAACGGGCGTCCTACACTTTCTACCGTATAAGGCCTCGAAAGGCGCAACCTTTATGCTGGTGCGGTAGCTATTGTTGTAGGAGAACTCGATTAGTGGTAGGTGGTTATCCCAACTACCACCTAAATCAATCACGCATGCTCGAAGCATGTCTTCCAAAGTTTGAATAGTACGCTCACTCTGACCGTCCGTCTGAGGATGGTAAGCCGTACTAAAATTCAAACGTGTACCCAAAGATTGCTGGAAACTTTTCCAAAAATGTGACGTGTATCTAGTATCTCTGTCAGAGATAATAGACACAGGTATGCCATGTAAAGCTACAATCTTATCCACATACAACTGGGCTAACATGTCGGAGCTATAAGTCTCCTTGATGGGTAAGAAGTGTGCTGACTTAGTCAGTCTATTAACTATAACCCATATCGTATCATTTCCCTTCCTTGTCTTTGGTAACTTGGTGATAAAATCCATACTTACCATTTCCCACTTCCACGTAGGAAGTTCAGGCTGTTGTAGCAAACCTGACAGTTTTTTATGTTCTTCTTTGACTTGCGCACACGTCAAGCATTTAGCTACATAGGTGGCTACAGACTTCTTCAAGCCTATTGTCACACCCCGATTTCCACGTGTCACCGGTGGGCCCGGTGGGGAGTATTGTGACGTAGTTGAGATCATCATAGTCAAACAACACAATATATAAATGCACAGCGGAAGCAAAAGATAAATATATTACATTCCGAATATAAGTAATGTCAAAGTATTACAACGGAAGGTAGAGGATCCACAGGCGGATCAATAAAAGAAAACTGTTCAACAGACTTTAGGCATCTAGAACTTGCAAGATTCCCTAATGACGCCCTGAGCTCCCAGCCAATTACGCATAGTACCTGTCACTTAACCTTTTGGAAAATACGTCAGTTTACACTGGTAAATACAATTAACTGACTCATTCTGGAAAAGAGTTTAAAAATTGATTTGAATGCACGAGGCACAAAATATCTTTTATAACTGGATTAAAATGCACAGAGGCAACATTAATCTTTTATACTTGGGACAATTTTATTAATAAAAATCTTGTATCCGATTTACATGGTTGTCCAACATTTAGGGCCGGTGATTATACAATACAAGCCGGACAAGATTAATCGACACCCACAAATATAATCTCACAAGAAGATACCCTTACGAGTGAGTATACGTTATACATATGCAGCAGGAGGTGTTTTGCCTACACCTTGTGCTTACGTCGTGGCCATTCACTTTTTAAAATGAGCCAAGGATATCCAGGACACGGTCATTAACCCCCAATGTTATTTGTTATCAATCAATACAGATTAAAACGGGATTATGCAATTTAATCATCTCCGATTAAAAGGTTTCTACACCCGACCAAGCGGTATTTTTATAATACCGTATCTCAAGCCCGTATAAGGGAAAATAAGTTAAAGTATTTACCTGAGCTAGCAATGCAATTTATACTCAGCCGTATATTCTAATCAGCAAGCACAAGTACTTCTACTGGGGCTCTCAATCTGGAACGAAGGTTTTATTAACCTATTAAATTCCTAACGGGTCTTATTTAAGTCGTAACTTAGACCGGTTAGTTTTAAGGAAAGGTTTACGGTTCAAAATGCATGATTAAGCGAAGACCGGAATAGGATGTGATTTAGACCCGACAAGTTTGGAGACTTGTATAATATGGGTAAACTAAACACATTCTGGATTTTGAGATAAAAACGATAACGTTTGACCCGTTTCGGCTAATTTATGCAAACTTGTTACAAAAACCGAACCGTACGCGTAATAAGCGTGACGGGTATTCATGAGAGCTATATACAGGTTTCCTAAGTTAATTATGTCTCAAATATGTTGTGACATCAGTAAGATGTCTTTCATTATGCCCGAAACGTGTTTAAACACAAACTAGACCCCGTAGGGGTAGTTTGGTCATTTTAAAGGTTGAAAAAGGGTTTAAGTGTTTATCTGAGTTACAGGTCTGATGTAATCAGTAAACATACTCAAATTAATGAGTTATAACAGTAGGGTAAAGTACATATGTGAAATTTATCAATTATAACCAAACTATGCCCCGTAGGGGTATTTTGGTAATTTCACATAAGCCGAAAAGCTCAAAACTGGAGTCTGAGTTTAACAACCTTTGCTTATTGTTAAAATATTATAATTTGCCTCAAATATCAGTAGGTATCAACCCTCGTATGTTTAAAATACTTCTAGTACATAATATGCGTTAAAAACGCTTAAAAAAGGCTATTAAAGGCCATTTCCGGGTTTGATACTTAAATCTGATATTTTTATATTTCCAGAAGGCTTAAATAATTTATTTATCATATGTGATCAGTAGCAAAAGGTTTGGAGTCGTTTAGATATGTAAAACTCATTTTATGGCCCGTTAGGGCAAAACCGACAATTACCGGATTAAGCCTACGACTATAAGTTATGCTCAGCCTAAAATTTATTAAAAATCTTTAAAAATCCCAAAATAATATATTACATCAGTGGGTAAAAGATTTGGTATCAAAAAGTATGTTTAAGTAGGCTATACGCTAAATACGCCGTTAAATTAACATAAAGCTTTAGTTTTACGCTAACGAGCATAACTCTTGTTCTACACCTCAAACTGATGTCAAACTTTGCATACAAGTCTATATATCAGTAATTAAGGTTTCTACTCTTTTACTTTTTCAAAAATCACGTCTTAAGGTGAAAAGGGCATAATGGTCAACATATGAGCAATTAACGGAAACGCGTAAAGGAATGGGTCAATCAATGAACCAACCACAGAGGGTTATGCTAACATGTAGCCTGGTCCTAAGGAAGCTCTAAGGCATTTCCAAATCATACTAAAGCGGGTCAGAACTGAAGTCAAAGCAAAAGTCAAAGCTTTGCGACTTTCGGTTCCGAACCGGGTCTAAACATAAAATTGTCGGGTTGAACATGTTTAGACATGTTCTTACACTAATTACTAAGTTATATTAATGATCATACAGGTTGTATGTGTTCTACATTGCTAATTATGCATAAATTAGAAACTAAGCATCCTGTTGACTTTTTATTAATAAGTTTGACCCGACATTAGACCTAGTTAGAGTGGGAATCAGGGGGAACCCTTTTAAGGGTTTATTACCCACATAATTACCAACTTATAACTACTTTCACTTCGACTAATCACTGGACCATTAGTGATTAATCTTAAAGTCAACCGTTAATTACGACGGTTTGATTTTTAAGCTAAAACTAAGCTAAAACTTAATTAAGAAAGGATTAGCAAACTTACTGAAGTCCTAAGCTTGATTAGAAAGGACTCGGGTCTGCTTTGAAGCTCCAGAAGGCTCCTCAATTGCAGAATGAAGGTGTGAGGAATGAGTTGCAACTCATGGCCTTATATAGTGAATGTAATCACCATAAGAAGTTGACACACAAGTCTACAAGTGCCCACAACTGATTAACAAGTGTCCATAAGTGTTTAGGGGTTGTTTAGGGGCCAAGGGAGATGAGGAAACTCGTTTAAAAGTGAGTTACATGCGTATAACAGCAAACAACAAGTTTCTGGTCGCTGGTAACATGCTTGCGCACCGTAACAATTATTTGTTGCGGTGCGCAACAAATCATCAGCTTCTAATTTTTTCCAATTTTTTTGCATAAGTGACTCTTGGCCCTTCCGAAAGGTCAAGTAACCTTTATTTTGCAATTTGAACCCTCTAATTTGACATATAAGGGCTCCAAGACATTTACCCATTTTGTTTAGTCCCCGGTTAACTTTATTGTCACCCGAAAAGTCCAAACTTTCAACGTTAACGCTTTAACCCCTCGTACATGAATTTGATCATAACTTTCTCATACGTTGACGAAACTTTATGAAATTTTTATCGTGCATTCTAGTGAGCATAATTAATCGTTACAAAGCTTCGGGTTTGTCAAAAGATCACTCAGAGGTATACTTTAAGCATGTTGACACATTTAACCCCTGTAGTTTGTAATCTCTCACTTTTAGCCTCGTATGATCCATGATTTATTCGTCTGATGGTATCAACATCATGTAGGGTTATTGTAAAGTATATTTATTCACTGTTGACATTTAGAACTCGTATTTTCATATACTTTTCAAGTTTGTCAACTTTAGTCCCTCTAGGGTGTTCTTTCACACGTTCAAGCATTATGACACGTGTCAACACATTATAGGACGTGAATTTTCGAGGTGTTACATCCTCACCCCCTTAAAAGAAATCTCGACCTCGAGATTTGTTAAAGTAAAGGAAGTATTTTCTGCCTTAAATTGGGCTTAATCTTCCCCCAGTACCTTTGAGCCTCTAAGGTACTACAATTGACCTTTTTAATAGGTACATGTATCTTTTTGGAGCTGCTAATCCTGTCGGTCCTTAATCGACACAGGTTGCTCATCATATTATAAATCTGCATATCATTATGTGATAAAGCTTCTTGACTTATTGGCGAAACACGTCGCGAAAACATTAGTGTGCAATGTATTGCGAGCTCCGCCAAGCTCTTTAAATCGGTTTTAGCTTAAAGGCTACTTAATCTTGATACATTCGATTTCCTTCGAATGATTCTTTATATTCAGAGCTTAACTAGCCTGAAAACTTTAACAATTTAGCACACCCTTCCAGGGCGATATCTATTGTTGAACCTTATATTCTTAATAAGAATTTAGGAGGTTTACTATTTTCATTTATCCTTGATTTTTCTGCCAAATATTGGCATCTTACAGATAATTAGGGATTTGTGTGATCTGATTTGTTGTTTCCACTGCAACTTTCATATCCTGATAATTGAACTTACCAATCTATTGTTCTAACAATAAACGTTCAACATGCCATTTATACAAGGTCTCCAAAGGGGTAGCCTTGATACTTATATAACAGTTATTTATAGAAAAACTTATCTTAAGATGAGATGGTTATCCCAACCATTGTTCAAAATTAATCTTAAGAAATAGCAAATCTTTACAGTTAGTCGAGCAAATCGACGATCCTGGGCAGCTGATGGCGATTCTTAATCATCGCCTAATTAAGGTTGCGGTAAACAATGCCTTAGCATAATGAACCGTCTTTCACAGTTTACTATACCGAATTCTCAGGATATTGAGTTTGGCTTTATGAATCTATGTCTTAAAACTTACTTAACCAGGGTTTTCGATTCTGCCAATAATGGTACTAGTTGTCTTGGAGATTTCATAATAATGCAGCCCTAAATGGAATATAAATCTTAACGCTACTGCCTAAACAGGGTAGTGTTAGGAGAAGATAATCAAGATACAAGGAGATTACTGAGATTTCCATATCTCAGGCTCCAGTTCACTCATCAACGCTTGTGTCTAATAAGTGACACATTTATGTTATGAGTCCACATATTTCTTTACCAGGGAATATTTATTTGGACAATTCCATTCTGGATATCTTCTTTGGATACCATTAGTTGATTTTAGTACCATATGATCATTGGGATATCTTTGTGGTTTCATGCATTAAACCTCCATACTGATCAGGCATGGAAGCAATCTATGGAACTTATTAAGATACACCAATCCTCATATAGCACTTTTGTCATACCATTTGGTATTCGAAATCGATAGAGATTAAAGAGATATCAACTATATGTGCTTATATTTAATCAGAATGGAAATTTTCACAAACTAGGCACCTAGCTCGGTTGGCTAGGCGCGCGAAAGGGTGTGGCCTAGACCCAGGTTCGATTCCGGGGACGGCCGGTTCCACCATTTTTTTTTTAGTTTATGAAGGATTTACTGGTATCCGAACCAAAATAAAAACTCTTAGTATTTAAATTACTGATAAAATGCCAAGGAATGTACCTGATGCCATTATTTATGGACTAGCTCAGGCATTTTAGGCGCTTTCAATTTTAGGCTTTACTTCCTCCGCCGCATTTCCTTTGACAGATTTAGGGCACGTAGTCTTGATGTGGCCTTTCTCATTACAGCCGAAACAGACTGCATTCTTCATGTCCTTACAGTCCAACGTTTTATGTCCCTTAGACTTGCAGATCCCACAAGCCCTGGGCTGCGATTTGGATTTTGGTTCGAACCTGCATTTCCCATAATGGCGCTTCTTGCAGGTCTCACATACTGGTTTCTGGTCGGACTTTTGTTTGTTCTTTTTCTCAGAACTCTGGGAGTTATCTACCTCCCTTTTCCTTTTTAGTTCATCCTTTGCATCAGAGGCATGAACGAGATCCTCCTTAAGAGTAAGGAAATGTGGTCCTAGATAAAATTTGGACCGAGCAGCATGGGGCTCCTTTAACTTTTTCACAACCTTCTTCACAGCTTTTCCAACGGCTGCGTCTATCATAGTTTGAAGAACATCTTTGGAAATTCTAAGGTTTACAATTTCAGCATCATTTGCGTCGCGTCATCAATGGCGCGATTGACTGTTGTCTTATCCGAGTTTGCCATACTCGATATTGGTTCCTAATACCAATAAAACAATTTCTTAGTTGAAATCCAACAACTGCTATTTTTCACTCTGATGGCCTTAATATATACTAACCATGGTGTCAATAACCTATACAGGCTATTATAGCACTAACATTCTTAATGAACGTTATTTAAAATATATTAATATTACTTAGCCTAGGTCGCAAAAGACCATCAATGGCATTAAAGATTTGGACCTAGTCCATCACTTTTCTGACAGAGGATCAAAACGTCACATCTGTCTTTATTATATTAAAGAATTTAGGTAGCTTGAAAGCTTGCCTTAGGAATATCAGAAAAGAGTGATTCCTATTAGATATAAAATATCCATCTAAGGTTTGTTGGAGCATTTTCTAAAGTATCATCGGCCAATTTCTACCTCGTATTAAATGACCGAAGTCCTAATCAGGCGGAGACAACAGTTCTCTATAGTTATTGTTCAATATTGAATCATATGTGCCAGTATCAAGTAAATTTCTGCATAAACTGCTTGATAAGGAAAGGTACCTGCTATATAGTTATCCTTCTGCACCATTTCCTGGCGTTCATCCGGAAGACTCATACGTTTATTTTCCTGGCCTTTCCCGGCTTCTTTATAAGCTCTGGGTAGTTGGTTTTGATGCGCCCTTCCTCATTACAATTGTAACATGTGGCGTTCTTTAACCCCTTGCAATCTATGGTTTTGTGACCCTTGGTCTTGCAAATTCCACACAATTTAGCACGTGGGTCGATTGTACATTTTCCAAAATGTTGCTTTTTGCAGTTACTGCATTTGGGTCTGTTATCAGACTGACTCGAGTTCTTCCTAAACTCGGAATCCTTCCCGTGCTCAGAATTTTCCTTCTTCTTGTTGTTATATCGATGAGAGTTTTCCTCCTCTTTTTCTCTTCTTCCCTCGCCAGAAGCCTTAACCGACTTAATTCTGATTGCATCTAAGGTGAGAGATAAGGATAAGTCCACTGCGGACCTATATGTGGTTGGCCTAGATGCTTTAACACTTCCTTTTATTTCTGGTGCTAGGCCTCCAATGAAACGCGCTATGCGTTTAGGTTCAGGGGTGACTAAATAAGGAACTAGGCGGGACATAGTGTTGAAACTTGTCACATACGCCTGACAATCCAAATCCTCCATGACTAGAGTCAAGAAGTCCGATTCTATATTTTCTACCTCATGCTGGGGGCAATAGTTTTCTTTGACTAATGCAACAAATTGATCCCAAGATAAGTTGTAGAGTAGAACTTTTCTCGTGGCGTGGAGCAATGATCTCCACCATGCCAACGCTTCTCCTTTGAATGATTGTGAAACAAATTTCACAACATCTTGCTCCGCACAATCGCTGATGTCAACAACAGCGTCCATCTCATCGAGCCATGTCATGCAATCGATGGCCCCATTTTCTCCTGTAAAGTCTCTGGGCTTGCAGGAGACAAAATATTTATATGAACAGGTCTTAACTGATGCCTCTTGATGAAACACAACTTGTCTAGACGGAATACTCCTTTGATTTGACAAGTCATGAACATCGTCCTCCCTTGACTCATGTGTTTTAGGAGGGGGCTTACTACGAGCCATAGATAGAGTCTTGGAGTGGGTATCATTTGATTCATCATACTGTCGATCAAGAGCTCGAGTAACAGCATAATCTATTATTGCCTGCAGTTCTGCTCCACTTACATTAATTCTGGTAGTATCATTGCTCTCCTTCAAGTGACTGCCATGTAGCTTGATTGCTACATAAATATTAACAATGATTTATTCAGAGATTATTATGGAATCATCATCTTTGACGATTTATCAACCATGGTAATATAAATCATATTGGTTAACTTGTTAGTTATATTTAATTAGTATTTTCCATTATAATTTATCCTAGTTATAAAACATTAAGGATATTAAAGTGGCGCAAAAAGGCCTAGTCACAAGGACAGTTCCAAATTTTATAAGCCATGATTTCAGAGAATCGAGGCATTAAGGTTTGAATCACGTTCATTACCTTCTCTTGACAGGGAGTTGTAGACTTCAACTGTCTTTTGTCTTTTAGGACAATAGATATAGCCCGTGGGCATTTCCCTTCTGAGGGATGGTTATAATATGATCATCTTCTCAGATGCTATTAGTCGAGATCGTATGGATCCTACCGACTATTATGCTTGGACCTGGTCCAACACTTTTAGACAGGAGGTCACAGACCACCACTGTCGTTGTCTTATCGGACAACAAGTTTAGCCCGTAGGCACTTCATCACTATCGGATGTTTATAATGTGATCATCTTATAGGATGACACAAGCCATGATTTCTAGATCACGAGGCTAGATAAGAAAATTGGAAGAATTCAATATAAGGACGACTGTTGTGATTTTATCGAATCACATTTGTCAGGAGTGCTAACACGTTCTTAGGTGTTAACAAGGATCTGAATCCCTTGGGTAGGTTTCAACATCTTGGCCGCGTAGGCTAGGTTTCACCTTTAAGATTCTTTTTTTTTTAAATGCCTACTGGCAGGGAAGGAAGGATATTTATTTTTTTCAGGATTTTTATCATAAATCCTAATTTATAAGTTAATAATAGCACAAATGGCCTAGTCGCGTAGACAAGTTTAATTTATAAGCCATGATCGTTTGGGATCGAGGCAAATTTATAAGTTAGTAATAGCACAAAAGGCTTAGTCACGTGGACAAGTTTAATTTATAAGCCATGATCGTCTGGGATCGAGGCATTTAGTAATAGCACAAAAGGCTTAGTCACGTGGACAAGTTTAATTTATAAGCCATGATCGTCTGGGATCGAGGCATTTAGTAATAGCACAAAAGGCTTAGTCACGTGGACAAGTTTAATTTATAAGCCATGATCGTCTGGGATCGAGGCATTTAGTAATAGCACAAAAGGCTTAGTCACGTGGACAAGTTTAATTTAGAAGCCATGATCATCTGGGATCGAGGCATTTAGGTGTGAATCAAAGTTCATTACTTTTCCTTGACAGAGAGTTGTAGGCTACCACCGTCTTTAGTCTCAGAGGACGTTAATTATAGCCCGTAGGCACTTCCCTTCTAAGGGATGTTATTTTCCATTTATTTCATATTTCATGTTTAGAATGAAAACTTAATTTAATCAATCCATTATATGAAAATAAAAGTACAGAGTTGCCCTAAGCGGGTCTTTGAAAGGAATAATGTGTCCTTAAAGGGACTGAAAGATAAATATGTCCTTATGAGGACTATTAAGGAAACGATCTTCGGCAAAAGGAGTTTCTTCTTCAAGTTATTTCTGAATGCTTTCTCCTTGGATGCTCGTTTCATTCTAGCCGCGGTACGAAGCTCAGCATTTCTAGGCTCCGGGTGTGGAGGACTCCTATTACAGCTTCTTCGCTTGGTGACGTATTCAATAATTTTTTTTTTGGAAGTAAAATTTCCAGATTAGGATTGAGAATATTCCTAAGTTAAGTCTAGACTCAGAAGGTCAATGAATGTGCTACTGTGTCATTGAGATTAAACACATAAGGCTAGTGTTTAATTCACTCAATGTTGGCTCTGATACCAACCTGTCACACCCCAATTTCCACGTGTCACCGGTGGGCCTGGTGGGGAGTATCGTGACGTAGTTGAGATCATCATAGTCAAACAACACAATATATAAATGCACAGCGGAAGCAAAAGATAAATATATTACATTCCGAATATAAGTAATGTCAAAGTATTACAACGGAAGGTAGAGGATCCACAGGCGGATCAATAAAAGAAAACTGTTCAACAGACTTTAGGCATCTAGAACTTGCAAGATTCCCTAATGACGCCCTGAGCTCCCAGCCAATTAGGCATAGTACCTGTCACTTAACCTTTTGGAAAATACGTCAGTTTACACTGGTAAATACAATTAACTGACTCATTCTGGAAAAGAGTTTAAAAATTGATTTGAATGCACGAGGCACAAATTATCTTTTATAACTGGATTAAAATGCACAGAGGCAACATTAATCTTTTATACTTGGGACAATTTTATTAATAAAAATCTTGTATCCGATTTACATGGTTGTCCAACATTTAGGGCCGGTGATTATACAATACAAGCCGGACAAGATTAATCGACACACCACAAATATAATCTCACAAGAAGATACCCTTACGAGTGAGTATACGTTATACATATGCAGCAGGAGGTGTTTTGCCTACACCTTGTGCTTACGTCGTGGCCATTCACTTTTTAAAATGAGCCAAGGATATCCAGGACACGGTCATTAACCCCCAATGTTATTTGTTATCAATCAATACAGATTAAAACGGGATTATGCAATTTAATCATCTCCGATTAAAAGGTTTCTACACCCGACCAAGCGGTATTTTTATAATACCGTATCCCAAGCCCGTATAAGGGAAAATAAGTTAAAGTATTTACCTGAGCTAGCAATGCAATTTATACTCAGCCGTATATTCTAATCAGCAAGCACAAGTACTTCTACTGGGGCTCTCAATCTGGAACGAAGGTTTTATTAACCTATTAAATTCCTAACGGGTCTTATTTAAGTCGTAACTTAGACCGGTTAGTTTTAAGGAAAGGTTTACGGTTCAAAATGCATGATTAAGCGAAGACCGGAATAGGATGTGATTTAGACCCGACAAGTTTGGAGACTTGTATAATATGGGTAAACTAAACACATTCTGGATTTTGAGATAAAAACGATAACGTTTGACCCGTTTCGGCTAATTTATGCAAACTTGTTACAAAAACCGAACCGTACGCGTAATAAGCGTGACGGGTATTCATGAGAGCTATATACAGGTTTCCCAAGTTAATTATGCCTCAAATATGTTGTGACATCAGTAAGATGTCTTTCATTATGCCCGAAACGTGTTTAAACACAAACTAGGCCCCGTAGGGGTAGTTTGGTCATTTTAAAGGTTGAAAAAGGGTTTAAGTGTTTATCTGAGTTACAGGTCTGATGTAATCAGTAAACATACTCAAATTAATGAGTTATAATAGTAGGGTAAAGTACATATGTGAAATTTATCAATTATAACCAAACTATGCCCCGTAGGGGTATTTTGGTAATTTCACATAAGCCGAAAAGCTCAAAACTGGAGTCTGAGTTTAACAACCTTTGCTTACTGTTAAAATATTATAATTTGCCTCAAATATCAGTATGTATCGACCCTCGTATGTTTAAAATACTTCTAGTACATAATATGCGTTAAAAACGCTTAAAAAAGGCTATTAAAGGCCATTTCCGGGTTTGATACTTAAATCTGATATTTTTATATTTCCAGAAGGCTTAAAATAATTTATTTATCATATGTGATCAGTAGCAAAAGGTTTGGAGTCGTTTAGATATGTAAAACTCATTTTATGGCCCGTAAGGGCAAAACCGACAATTACCGGATTAAGCCTACGACTATAAGTTATGCTCAGCCTAAAATTTATTAAAAATCTTTAAAAATCGCAAAATAATATATTACATCAGTGGGTAAAATATTTGGTATCAAAAAGTATGTTTAAGTAGGCTATACGCTAAATACGCCGTTAAATTAACATAAAGCTTTAGTTTTACGCTAACGAGCATAACTCTTATTCTACACCTCAAACTGATGTCAAACTTTGCATACAAGTCTATATATCAATAATTAAGGTTTCTACTCTTTTACTTTTTCAAAAATCACGTCTTAAGGTGAAAAGGGCATAATGGTCAACATATGAGCAATTAACGGAAACGCATAAACGAATGGGTCAATCAATGAACCAACCACAGAGGGTTATGCTAACATGTAGCCTGGTCCTAAGGAAGCTCTAAGGCATTTCCAAATCATACTAAAGCGGGTCAGAACTGAAGTCAAAACAAAAGTCAAAGCTTTGCGACTTTCGGTTCCGAACCGGGTCTAAACATAAAATTGTCGGGTTGAACATGTTTAGACATGTTCTTACACTAATTACTAAGTTATATTAATGATCATACAGGTTGTATGTGTTCTACATTGCTAATTATGCATAAATTAGAAACTAAGCATCCTGTTGACTTTTTATTAACAAGTTTGACCCGACATTAGACCTAGTTAGAGTGGGAATCAGGGGGAACCCTTTTAAGGGTTTATTACCCACATAATTACCAACTTATAACTACTTTCACTTCGACTAATCACTGGACCATTAGTGATTAATCTTAAAGTCAACCGTTAATTACGACGGTTTGATTTTTAAGCTAAAACTAAGCTAAAACTTAATTAAGAAAGGATTAGCAAACTTACTGAAGTCCTAAGCTTGATTAGAAAGGACTTGGGTCTGCTTTGAAGCTCCAGAAGGCTCCTCAATTGCAGAATGAAGGTGTGAGGAATGAGTTGCAACTCATGGCCTTATATAGTGAATGTAATCACCATAAGAAGTTGACACACAAGTCTACAAGTGCCCACAACTGATTAACAAGTGTCCCTAAGTGTTTAGGGGTTGTTTAGGGGCCAAGGGAGATGAGGAAACTCGTTTAAAAGTGAGTTACATGCGTATAACAGCAAACAACAAGTTTCTGGTCGCTGGTAACATGCTTGCGCACCGTAACAATTATTTGTTGCGGTGCGCAACAAATCATCAGCTTCTAATTTTTTCCAATTTTTTTGCATAAGTGACTCTTGGCCCTTCCGAAAGGTCAAGTAACCTTTATTTTGCAATTTGAACCCTCTAATTTGACATATAAGGGCTCCAAGACATTTACCCATTTTGTTTAGTCCCCGGTTAACTTTATTGTCACCCGAAAAGTCCAAACTTTCAACGTTAACGCTTTAACCCCTCGTACACGAATTTGATCATAACTTTCTCATACGTTGACGAAACTTTATGAAATTTTTATCGTGCATTCTAGTGAGCATAATTAATCGTTACAAAGCTTCGGGTTTGTCAAAAGATCACTCAGAGGTATACTTTAAGCATGTTGACACATTTAACCCCTGTAGTTTGTAATCTCTCACTTTTAGCCTCGTATGATCCATGATTTATTCGTCTGATGGTATCAACATCATGTAGGGTTATTGTAAAGTATATTTATTCACTGTTGACATTTAGAACTCGTATTTTCATTTACTTTTCAAGTTTGTCAACTTTAGTCCCTCTAGGGTGTTCTTTCACACGTTCAAGCATTATGACACGTGTCAACACATTATAGGACGTGAATTTTTGAGGTGTTACACCTATCCACCAATAGTTTGCCCTTAGATCCTGGTACATCTTATCAGCTCTAGGATGAACAGAATATTTGGAACTGTGGGCTTCCTGGAGGATAACATCCCGAAGTCCTCCATAAATTGGCACCCATATTCGTCCATTCAATCTCAGAATTCCATCCTTGCCAAGAGATAACTGCTCCTCAGTTACTCCTAGCTTTTCGTTAGGATAGTTAGCTTCCAACACAGCTTCCTTCTGTAGCTAACAACCTTTCATTCAAACTGTTCTTTATTTCAATGTTCTTGGCATTGATTCGGATGGGTTTCACCCTTTCCTTTCGACTCAAGGCGTCAGCGACTACATTCGCCTTGCCGGGATGATATCTGATTTCACAATCATAATCATTTAAAGTCTCCATCCAACGGCACTGCCTCATGTTTAAATCCTTCTGATTAAACAGGTGCTGGAGGCTCTTGTGATCAGAATAGATCACACACTTGATTCCATATAAATAATGCCTCCAGAGCTTCAGTGCAAATACAACGGCACCCAACTCCAAGTCATGGGTGGTGTAATTCTTTTCGTGCACCTTTAACTGCCTTGAAGCATAGGCAATAACTTTGCCTTTCTGCATAAGCACACACCCCATGCCAGTGTGTGATGCATCGCAGTAAACTACGAATTCCTCGGTACCTTAAGGAAATGTCAGTACAGGAGCGTTGCTCAACTTTTGCTTCAGAATATCAAAAGATTCTTGCTGCTTCGGTCCCCATTCGAACTTAACCTTCTTCCTAGTCAAGGAAGTTAGGGGTGCAGCAATCCTTGAAAATTTTTCAATGAAACGCCTATAATATCCCGCCAAGCCTAGAAAGCTACGAATTTCTGTAGGTGTCTTCGGCTCTTGCCAGTTCATAACTGCTTCAACCTTAGCGGGATCCACTTGGATACCACGCTCACTAACCACATGTCTAAGGAATTGGACTTCTCGAAGCCAGAATTCACACTTAGAGAATTTGGCATAGAGTTTCTCATGATGTAGGAGTTTGAGAATACAGCGAAGGTGTTTCTCGTGGTCAGCTTGGTTCTTAGAATAAATGAGAATGTCGTCGATGAAAACGATGACGAATTTATCTAAGTACGGCTTGCAAACGCGATTCATGAGATCCATGAACGCGGCCGGTGCATTAGTGAGCCCAAAAGGCATCACTAGGAACTCGTAATGTCCATAACGAGTCCTAAATGCAGTTTTGTGTACGTCTTCATCTCTAACCTTCAGTTGGTGGTAGCCTGACCTCAAGTCAATCTTTGAGAAATAACTTGCCCCTTGCAATTGATCGAACAAATCGTCGATTCTGGGCAAAGGATACCTATTCTTTATCGTGACTTTATTAAGCTCACGATAATCGATGCACAGACGCATCGATCCATCCTTCTTTTTGACAAATAGGACTGGCGCTCCCCAAGGAGACGAACTAGGTTTAATGAAACCTTTGGCTAACAATTCATCCAGTTGTGTCCTTAATTCCTTCATCTCTGTGGGCGCCAACCTATAAGGTGCTCTAGCAACTGGTGCTGCTCTAGGGATGATGTCAATTCTGAATTCGACTTGTCTATCTGGTGGTAAACCAGGTAGTTCTTCAGGAAAAACTTCTGGGTATTCAGAAATGACGGGGATGTCTTCTATCTTCGGTTTAGGCTCATCAATAATCACTTGTGCCATGTAGATGACACAACCCTTCTTTAAACACTTTGAAGCCTTGAGCATAGTCACTTGCTCGGGCAGCCCATACTGGGTATCTCCCCGAATGGTAAGTGATTCACCAGACGGAGTCTTAATCACCACTTGCTTTCTGTTGCAGATAATTTGGGCCTGGTTATGAGATAACCAGTCCATACCCAAAACTATGTCAAAACCGGCTAACTTAAATGGAAGTAGGGACAGAGGAAAAGAGTGGTTCTTAATGGATATAACACATCCATCTAACACAGTAGAGACGGTTTCTAGGGTGCCATCTGCTAACTCCACCTCGTAATTCACACTTAAGGTTTTGACATGTAAATTCAACAATTTGCAAAACTTATTATCTTCGAAAGACTTATCAGCGTCTGAATCAAAAAGTACTCTTGCATAGACATCATTTACAAGGAAAGTACCTGTAATCACATTGTCGTCTAGAACCGCTTCCTTTGCATCCATTCTGAAGACTCTAGCATTTGTCTTCTTGGCCTCTTCAGGCTTCTTGGCGTATTTAGGGCAGTTGGTTTTTATGTGCCCTTTCTCATTGCAACTATAGCAAGTTGCATCCTTCAGCTTTTTGCAATCCAAGGTTTTGTGTTCCTTGGACTTGCATATCCCGCAAGCAAATGATCTTGACTGAGTCTGTGAGTTCGATTTGAGTCTGCACTTTCCAAAGTGCTGTTTCTTGCAAATCTTGCATTTGGGCTTATCACCAGACTGATTCCCATCCTTCTTTGACTCAAACCCCCTCTTGTTGTCACTGTTTCCTCGGTGCTTCTTGTTTGACCTCCGTGAATTATCATCTTCACGCTTTCTCTTCTCAGCATCTTTGTTCCTCAGCGATCTTTGCCTGACCGCATCCAGAGTGAGGGACAAAGATATGTCAGCTACAGATCTGAAAGTAGCTGGCCGAGAGGCCTTCATGCTTGCTTTAATTTCCGGGGCTAAATCACCGATAAAACGAGCTATTCTTTTTGGTTCCGGGGTCACCAGATACGGAACCAACCGGGACATTGTGTTGAAGCTCGTGAGGTAAGCTTGACAGTCAAGGTTTGTCATTACCAACGATAGAAAATCAGACTCTATCTTCTCAACCTCATGCTGGGGGCAGTAATTCTCCCTGATGAGGGCAACGAATTGTTCCCAAGACATGTTGTACAATGGGATTTTCCCGGTGGCTTGAATCAGTGATCTCCACCAGGCTAAGGCTTCGCCTTTAAAAGATTGCGACACAAACTTGACTATATCCCTCTCAGCGCACCCGCTGATATCCACTACCGTGTCCATCTCGTCTAACCACGTCATGCAGTCAATGGCTCCTTTTTCCCCAGTGAAATCCCTGGGTTTGCATGAAACAAAGTATTTATAGGAGCAACCCTTACTACGGGGTTCTTGATTTAGTACAACCTGCTGAGATGGGGCACTGTGGTGGTTCGAGGAGAGTCGATCATCATCTTTCTTCAGTTCTTCCTTCTTGGAAGGTGGCTTTGAATGCGGTGTAGATAGGGTCCTACTTCGAGTCCCACTATACTCTTCGTACTGCCGCTCTAAGGCCTTTGTAACCGCGTCGTCTACCAACGCTTTCAATTCAGCACCCGTTAGATTAACTCGGGCGTTATCATTATTCTCCACTGGGTGACTATTTATTTCATTCGAGTCAGCCATTTTAATTGAACTGTTACAGAAAACAAGGACAATAGTTTATTTGGGAGTTTATTATGGAAATGCCCCTTAGGGTAATTCATTAACCATGGTGAACAAAGACCGTATTTGGTTAATTTATTAATCATATTTATTTAGGATTTTAATATAACTTATCCTAATTATAAAATAATAACAGTTTTATTTGTAGCACAAACGGCCTAGTCACAAAGACAATTTAAATTATAAGCTATGATTTCAGAGAATCAAGCTTCTAAGGCTTGAACATAGTTCATTACCCTTTTCGGACAGGGAGTCATAGCTACCACTGTCTTTTGGCTCATGTAGAAATGAGCAAGGCCCGTAGGCACTATATTACCAATGTATGGTCAAAACATGATCATCTTAATTGATGATTTAAACCCATGATTCGGAGATCATTTAGTTGGGTTAGGAATCTTTTAAAGAATCCTTATATAAATGACGTGTGTGATTTTAACGAATCACATCTGCCAGGAGTGTTAACACGTTTTCAGATGTTAACATGGATTTGAATCTTTTAAACAGGTCTTACCATCATGGCCAGGTCTTCACAATGACACTCAGGCTAGGTTTCACTCTTAAGATTCTTATTCAATATTTAAATAGGCAGATCATTATTAAAAAGGAATGATTTTGATTTATTTATTTCATATATAACATTTATGCATATAATGGCAAAAATGAAATTTATAAATTTAACATTCCATTAATTATTAATAGGTTACACGTTGCCCTAAACGGGACTTTTTAACAAAGCAATATACCCACGCAGGGGTCAAACAACATACTTAGTCCACGCAGGGACTTAAACAAACATCATACCCTCATAGGGGTTTAACAGAAAGATAGACCCACGCAGGGGTTCAAAACAAACAAAACAACATACATACCCATGCAGGGGCTAATACTGCAAGACAGGCCCACGCAGGGGCTCAAATGATACAAGGAAATCACAACAACAGTGGAAGGATTCAATGGTCCTTCTTGCTCTTCCCTTTTATTAGGCTTGTCAATCCTTGGAAGAAAGTCTGTCGCTCCCTGCGATCGCGGTGAAAGTCTCGCTCAACCTGGTCCAGTCTCTGAAGAATTTCCTCCCGTTCTGGGGGAGAAAACCGTGGCGGCTGCGATTGTGTCCGTATTATAGGTCTGGCAGGTATTTGGTACCCATGAGTTGGGTACCCTACTCCCCAAGGAGCTCCATACGGTCCTTCCGGGTTAAAGGCGTTGTAATTAGCCGCTACCATGTATGGGTCGACTTCAGCGTAACCGTAGTTGGTGTGAGCTGGCTGTTCAAACGGGTTGTACGCCATAGAACCCGTGTATGCTGGTATCGGGTTATCAAAACCCATCGGTGGTGGTTGCTGTGCAACTGGTTGTGAAGGCCCACCCATCTGTGGGTCTTCCTGAAGTGGCGGGTAATGACTGCCACATGATTGGCGTGGGGAGCTAAAATGGAAATCCCCCGCTCACGCAGACATACGTGCGCCTGTCCTCCTAAGCCTCGGAGGTTGTGGAGGTGCCTGATTAACTGGTGGTGGTGGAGGCGGTGGCGTGACTGCCACAAACCGTGAATCCACAGAGGGATCCTGCTGCTGCTGATGAGGCGACGAATGATGCGAGGGTGTGAAGTACCACTCGTGCTGAGTAAACCTCGCCTGAAAGCTGTCTGGACCACCGTAGGGTGATCCGTGAAAAGAAGAGCCATCCGAAATCTCAATGGGATGGTTCGGTGTACCACTGGCAGGTTCGACGGGATCCGTGTCCTCGTCCATATCCTCCGCATGGTCGCCAGAGAAATGATCCTCTGGCCCCAACGGGTTAAAACCCACTGGCTCTTGTATGTAGTTGGCCGAGTTAAACCGGCCACTGAAGACAGGTGTAGGGTCTCCAAAAGAATGGTGCGATAAAGATCGCTGAAAGGGTATATAGGAGGGTTGTGGGTTATTGGGCTCATTTTCCGAATGTGGCCCATATGAGTTATGAACGGGATGTGTCGAACTGTGCGAAACCGACCGTCTAGCCGGCTCGAAAAGGTTCCTCCGGTTCTGTCGAGGATCGTCACTCTCGGTGGTAAAAGGAGCTCGCATATGCGAAGGCCCGGCTTCATTATCATTGGGGGCGGTGATTGGCCCCTTGCCTCGTCCTCTTCTTCTAAAGAATCTTGGCGGCATATTTGATCCTGTCAATACAACATAAGATAACGACAAGAATATAAAATAAAGGACAAAACAAAACCAAACAAAGTGGAATTTGTCCTATGTTATGTGTCTAGACTCGAAAGTTTAGGAATGTGCAATTGTGTAACTGAGATTAAACACAAAAGGCTAGTGTTTAATTCACTCAGTGTTGGCTCTGATACCAACCTGTCACACCCCGATTTCCACGTGTCACTGGTGGGCCCGGTGGAGAGTATCGTGACCTGGTTGGCAACATAATGGTCAAACAACACAATATTTAATATGCACAGCGGAAGCAAATGAAAGATATAATTCAACCGAATATAATATTGTCATATTAAGTATCACAACAGTCGATTGTTTATCCACAGATGGATCGAAAATAAAATGGAAACAGTAGTTCAACAGACGTTAGGCATCTTAAGCTTGCGAGACTCTTTATTGATGCTAAGGAGAAAATCTAGCCTATTACGCTTAGTACCTGCATTTAATCTTTTTGGGAAAATACGCCAGTTTACACTGGTAAATACAATCAACTGACTCATTTTAAAAATGATTAAAAATTGATTTGGATGCACGTGGCATAAACGTTTTATAACTTGGGATAATTATTTAAATATATAATCTTGTAAAATAATTACATGTTCCTTATGCGTTCAGTAGCCCGGATCGTGTCCGGGTTAAAGATCAATAGACACACCACATTATTCTTTTATGCACTGACGGGTGTACGCCTACACCCCGCGCTTAAGTCGTGGCCATTTCGTAAAATGATGCCAGGGATATCCGGGACATGGTCATTAACCCCCCAAAGGCTTTAAGTAAACAAAACATATTTAAACGGGCCGATCAAATTATTCAATTAACCACCCAACGATGGAAGATTTGATGCCCGACCAAGCGGTATTTTATATACCGTAACCCAAGCCCGTATAGGGAAAATAAGTTAAAAGTATTTACCTGAGCAAAGTAATAATCACAATAAGCAAATGCAAGTAGCTTTTACTGGTCCTCCTAATCTGGAACGAAGGTTTATAATAACCTATTAGAATCCTAACGGGTCTTTAATTAAGCTTAAGCTTAGACCGGTTAGTTTCAAAGATACGGTTCGTACGCACGATTAAGCGAAGACCGGATAGAATGTGATTTATACCCGAAAAGTTTGAAGACTTGCTTAATATGGGTATTTCACACACATTCTGGATTTTGAGATAAAACCGATAAGGTCAATGGAGTGTATAAAAACACAATGGACCGCAAAATATAACAAAATGTTGAGGTCAATCTTATATCATAGTGTTCGATAAAACTGTTCCAATGCTGCTTGAATGAGGTCAATCAACCCGGATTTTCGTCTAGCATCCTTACAGAGGTGCTAAGTTCTATCCTGAACCCGCCCGGATTTTCGTCTCACCGTGCGTTACGCCAGAGAGTGTTTAGCTCTTGTTATGACACAACGTCTGTCAATTGGCAGTCGGTGGTATGTTTCCGGAAGAAACGCCCACGCCAAACTCTGAAGCGAACGTGAGCCCTGTTAAGACATTATAGTCTGATCGGAGTGTAGCAACGAGGCTCTCCAATTTAAGAAGTGCGATGACCTAACACAAGAAAGTCGCGGTTCCAAAAAAAAAACTATATCTAAAAAAGCATTTTGATTTACAATGGCAATGTTGTAAAACCCCCCAAAATACACTGGTGATTCAAATTGAACCCCTTTGAGAATTTAAAAATCATCATAAAATTAGTTTTGAGTATTTATATTATGGCTTAGGATCAAATACAAAGTCTCATAGAAATAAGATGTAAGAAGGGTATCAAAGAGACGTTGATTGACCTCATTCAAGCAGCATTGGAACAGTTTTATCGAACACTATGATATAAGATTGACCTCAACATTTTGTTATATTTTGCGGTCCATTGTGTTACATAAACCGAACTGAACGCGTAATAAGCGTAACGGGTATTCATAAGAGCCGTATACAGGTTTCCTAAGTCAATATGCCTCAAATATGTTGTGACATCAGTAAGATGTCTTTTATTATGCCCGAAACGAATTTAAACACAAACTATGCCCCGTAGGGGTAGTTTGGTCATTTTCAAGGTTATAAAAGCGTTTAAGTATTAACCTGAGCTACAGGTCTGATGTAATCAGCAAAAATACTTAATTTGATAAGTTATATCAGTAGGGTAAAGTATATATGTGAAATTTATCAATTATAACCAAACTATGCACCGTAGGGGCATTTTGGTAATTTCACATAAGCCGTATAGCTCAAAACTGAAGTCTGAATTAAAAAACCTTTGCTTACTGTTAAAATATTATAAATTACCTAAAATATCAGTAGGTATCAACCCTTGTATGTTTAAAATAGTTCTAGTACATACTATGCGTTAAAAAGGCTTAAAAAGGCGATTAGAAGCCATTTCCGGGTTCTATACATAAGGCTGATATTTTTATTATTCCAGAAGGCTTAAAATAATTTATTTATCATATGTAATCAGTAGCAAAAGGCTTGGAGTCAATTAGATATGTAAAACTCATTTTATAGCCCGTAAGGGCAAAACCGACAATTACCGGATTAAGCCTACGACTATAAGTTATGCTCAGCCTAAAATTAATTAAAAATCTTCAAAAATCCCAAAATAATATATTACATCAGTGGGTAATAAGTTTGATATCAAAAAGTGAGTTTAAATAGGCTATACGCTAATTACGCCGTTTAATCGCTAAAGAAGCTTTTAATTACGCTAATGAGCATAACTCTCAAACTACACCTCAAACTGATGTCAAATTTTAGGTGCAAGTTTATATATCAGTAATTAAGGTTTCTACTCTCTTACATTTTCAAAAATCACATTTTAAGGTGAAAAGGGCATAATGGTCAACATATGAGCAATTAACAGAATAATGCATACTAATTGGTTAACTAATGAACCATGGTGTATAATCACAGAGGGTTATACTAGCATGTAACCTGGCCCTATTAAAGCTCTATGGCATTTCTAAAGCATACCAAAATGGGTCAGAACTGAAGTCAAAGCAAAAGTCAAAGCTTTGCGACTTTCGGTTCCGAACCGGGTCTAAACAGTAAATTGTCGGGTTGAACATGTTTAGACATGTTCTTACACTAATTATCAAGTTATATTAATGATCAAACAGGTTGTATGTGTTCTACATTGCTAATCATGCATAGATTAGAAAATAAGTATCATGTTGACTTTTTAATACTAAGTTTGACCCGACATTTGACCTAGTTAGAGTGGGAATCAGGGGGAACCCTTTTAAGGGTTTATTACCCACATAATTACCAACTTATAACTACTTTCAATTCTACTAATCACTGAACCATCAATGATTAATCGCTAAGTCAACCGTTAATTACGACGGTTTGACTTTTAAGCTAAAACTAAGCAAAAACTTAACTAATAAAGGTTAAGCAAACTTACAAGAGTCCTATGCACGATTTGTGAAGCTTAGAGAGAAGTCTTTAGCTCCAGAAATGCTCCAAAGTGCAGATGGAAGGTGTGAAGAACTTGTTGCAACCTTGGCCCTTTATATAGTGCTCAAAAGCACTTAGATCTTTGACAACAAGGGCTACAACTGATAATGGATCATCAACAGATGTCCCTAAGGTTCTAGGAGGCACTTAGGGGTCGCCCACAAAGTGAAAATATCTGTTAAAGGTCGGTTAAGCGTGATAACAGGCTGCTGTCTAGTTTTTCTGCATCTGGGCGATTGACGCGACCCGCGTAAAGTCTTGTTAACCTTTACGCGGCCCGCCTGAGACCTGTTGTTAGCTTTCACATTTTCCATTTGTTGCATATTTGTCTCTTGGCCCTTCCGAAAGGTCAACTAACTTATATTTTGCACTTTGAGCCCTCCAAATTGACATACAAGGGCTTCAAGACTTATACCCACTTTATTAAGTCCTTGGCCACTTGGTTATTACCCGAAAAGTCATAACTTTCATCGTTGACGCTTTAACCCTTCGCATACGAATTTGATCATAACTTTCTCATACGATAACGAAACTTTATGAAATTTATATCGTGCATTCTAGTGAGCATAATTAATCGTTACAAAGCTTCAGGTTTGTTAAAAGGTCACTCAGAGGTATAACTTAAACATGTTGACACATTTAACCCCTGTAGTTTGTAATCTCTCACTTTCTTTCATATTTAGCTTCGTATGATCCATGATTTATTCGTTTGAAGGTATGAGCATCATGTAGGGTTAACGTACAATATATTTATTCACTGTTGACATTTAGAACTCGTATTTTCATATACTTTTCATGTTTGTCAACTTTAGTCCTTTCAGAACATTCTTTCACACGTTCAAACATATGCCACGTGTCAACACATTATAGGACGTGAATTTTCGAGGTGTTACAATCAATAACATCAAATTGAAGGGTAATTTGGAGCTCAAACACGCAACTGAACACGAATTAACAATCACCCAAGCTAGGGAATCGTAAGGTATGTCGAATTTTAGACATTCATGAAGTTGTGAAATTTGATTTACATTGCCGTATTTCGATTTATGTATGAATCGTAGAGGCTATGGCCAAATTAGTGAAGTATGATTGCTTAGGAACAAACCCTAAGTGGAAATTTGAAGTGGAATTGCCTTGATTAGGTGTTTGAGTGGATAATCACACTTAGATAAATGGGTTTTAATGTTATGATGAAATTGATGATAAGACTATGTTTAGAATCAACATGCATGATAATGTTAAGAAGATGTTTGATTAAATCATGAGTTTGGGTACACGATCATAAATGACATGAAATGGGTTAAGTATGTTGTCAGATGAAATTCATGTTTAGAAACAACCCTAGTTAATAATTTGATAAACTAGTGTTGGAAGATAGAAATTCGATAATTACCCGTACATATGTTAAATGGGTATTGTAACTTGATGATGAACACATGAATTGTCGATGTTGAAAATAGTGTAAAACTGACATATGATAGAATTCGGTAAGAAAAGTAGTATAAAGATTCATAGGGCATAAATGTTATGATCTAGAACGACTAACCTATCCACCTTGTGAATATTATATGATAGTTGACGTTTGACAAGCTAGGTGAAGGCTTGAGAAAGAAGCGGGTCAAATGGATCGTGTACATGGAAAAAGAGCATAACAGGATGCAATGTAAGTCAAGCTTACACCCCCTTTTTAATTACAATACACTTATTTGTGAATATTGATTGTGAATAATGTTAAGTAACTGAATTATGATGTTCCGGCATGATACAATGCAAGTCGGAATAAGTAAAAGGGTAAGAAACCATAAATTATGGTAAAAAGGGGTAAAATGGTAGATTAGTCGGGTGAGGACTAATAAATAACGAATTTTGAAATAATTCGTTATGATGTAAACCGGAATGGGTAAAAGAGCGAGATGGTAACTAGATATCATTTCATAATGGAAAATGGTCGTTTGGACTAAACGAGTCAAATGACATTGGTAAAATCATTTGACAATAATAACTGACGACTACTTGTTGAGTTTTTTTATGATCACAGGAAATAACATGTGTGCGCAATGTTTTAACTAGAAAAAAAATTAAAGCAAAAGTATGTATACGGGTCAATGCTATGATCCGAGCCAGGTACGCATATTTAGAATTATACTTAAAAGCGATATTTTGGTCAAATATTAGCGAAAGTCCTTCGTCGTAAATGAAGTACTAAAATTGACCAAAAAGCCCTTGACGGGTGAATTGGGCAAACGACCCATATGGGTTATTTAGGAACTTGTATAGTGTGGTGGAATATAAGTAGTAAACTAATACAGGAATGCGAAGGGTGGAAGAAAGGAGCTAGTTTAGACTAATTAGCTTAAATACCCTTAACGGGTCAAAATAAGCATACGAGCGAAAACGAGTTAAAATATATAAGAAACCCACAATTAGAACCTAACATCGTAGATAATATTGAATTGAAGAGGTTCATGTGAAATAATGATCAAACAAATATGTTTGTTTGATAGATGCATAAACAGGTCAAAATTTTGTAAAAAGTAATAAGCCGAAGGCATAAAAGTCTCAAAATTTATAAAGCCGGATGTCGAATTTTAACTCCATATGATGGAGAATCAAATTACGATCAAGTAGGAAAAAGAATCGTGTAAAACGGATCAATAACGAATGAGTTATGTCCGTTTTCGTGAAACTTGGGTTGGCTGGGAATTTGCAGCAGCAATTAAGCAACTTGCTGTCAAAAAAGGGGCTAGGTGTAGCGTCTAGCCCCTAGGTGTAGCGTCTAGCCCCTCCTGATTTCGAAAATTGTTTAATTTTTGTTTGTTTGACCCATATAACTTGTTTAAACTTTTTATTTAACTACCAAAGCTAACTTTTAAGTTGGTTTTGGTCATAGGTAAATGTCAAGGATTCCCGGACGAAGATCAAGCTCAACGAAGAACCGAACACACGAGATTAAAGCTTCCGCACGGCGCTTAAAAGGGAGGAAAAAGACAAAAAAAGCTAGATGTTAACTGAAAAATGACCAAATTTTTATTTTGGATAAAAAATGGCGATAAAAACGGAACCACATGGACCCATATTCAAAATGTTTAAGTTTTGGACTAAAGTAGCAAAAGTGACCAACCCTCAGGGACCATTTTGGCAATTTACTCTTGTATTATTCAACGTATACAAAATCAATGGGCGGTAATAGTGCTTCTCAATTATTGGGTGAAATGGATGGCTGTTTTTCATCTATTGGGTGACATGGGCGGCAAAGGGAATAGCTGCCTGGCACTCCCTATCGCCCCAACAAATTTACGATTTTATCCCGCTTTAAAATTACGATTTTGTCATCAGTTCAAAATTATGTTTTTACCCCCACTTAAAAATAAATTCACGCTTTTGCTCCCAGCTAAACATTTCAATTTTACATGTGGTTCAAAATAACGATTTTTCCCCGTTTAAATTCACAGTTTCGCCATTAGTTTTTTTCTCTCACACGCAAGTTACGATTTTGCCCTCAACTTAAATTTACATTTTCTCCATCGTTTTTTTTTTGTTTTTCTGGCTAAATTACAATTTTGCCATCGGTGTAAAATTACAGCCATGACGGCAGCTACCTGCCACACCCCCATTGGTCCATTTAATTTACGATTTTACCCCTAAAATAAAAATATGATTTCGCTCTGAGTTCAAAAGTATGTTTTTCCCATCGTTTTAGTTTTTTTTAGCAAAACTATAAAACTTTTTTGTTTTAATTGGTTCACTTGATTTAATTTTTTTCGTATTAAGGAGCTGCCTAACACTCGCTCATTAATCCTAAGAAATAACGGTTTTGCCCTAGGCCCAAAATTACGGTCTTATTATCGTTTTACTTTTTTTCCTAGCAAAATTATAGTAGTGTTATTTTAATTGATTGAGAACTATTCGGTCATCGCGCCGCAACGCGGGTGGGGCATCAACTAGTTTATCTCTAAATGGGTAATTGGTCGAGGGTTTCCGATTAAAGAATGCCAATAACATAAAAAAACCAACCTGGTTGCAAGATTCATGGGTTTCTGTCGTCGAAGTCTTGCTTGAAGGTTGAAGGATTGATGTTTCATTCACAGCCAAGATCAATGGATGATTAAAATTGAAACCTAGGCTAGTTTTTTAGGGTTTAAAAATATGTTTTTCTAATATAAATAATATTCACATCCAAATAAGCATTAAAAGAAAAAAAAAGAGGTAACCTAATGATATAGTAATTAGACACTATTAGAACACTAAAATAAAGTTTAGTTACTTTATACAGACAAAAAAATGTTTCAATAACTTAATTGAAACACTTGGCAAATTTAGTTACATTTTTATGGCATTTATTTTTCCCTATAGGTATTTGATCAAATATATAGGGTAAAGTTCTTGTACAAATAATCTTAACATACTAAACATACAAATTGAAGGAAAACTCAAAAAGACAAGGTGGCATTTTTGTAATTATCAATAACTATCAAAGTTACTCTACAAATATACCTAAAAAAACCTAACCACTCCCCCCACCCCCCCAAAAACCTAAAAAAAACCTACCCCCCCCCCCCACCCCCACCCCCCAAAAACCTAAAAAAACCTAACCCCCCCCCCCCCCCCACCCAAGCTAAAATGCTAAAAACTAAACCCCAAAAAAACCTAAAAAAATAAAAAAAACACACAAATTATTTTATTTTATTTTTTTAACATTTTTTATTAAAAAATCGCTACTTTTAGTAGCAGCAAAAAAAAAAAAATTTTTTTTTTTTTTTTTTTTTTGCTAACGAAATGTAGCGATTTTTTAATAAAAAATGTTAAAAAAAAAAATTTGTGTTTTTTTAGGTATTTTTGGTTGTAACTTTGATAGTTGGTGGTAATTACAAAAATGTCACCTTGTCTTTTTGGGTTTTCCTTCAATGTGTATGTTTAGTATGTTAAGATTATTTGTATTTGATCTTTTGCCCAAATATATAATTGGATTTATTAGCTAGAACTAACTTGAACCTACTCATGTACGAAATCAACGGTTAACCGGTAGTTAAAGGAAGTGTAACCAAACCATCATTTCCAATTACCAAACGAAGTGAACGGTCGATAACCAAAACCAATCATTTATGAAAATCTAAAATGCAAAATATCAGTTATAAGTCGAGTTTTAGCATAACATAATCAAACAGAGTTACGCTCACCCTAAAAGTGGCAACGTTAATAACATTCTTGTAGGGTAGAAAAGCAAGTATTGTTATATTTTTTATTTATTTTAGTCATATTCCTGTTAAACTATTTTTGTAATTTTCCCATCAAGGACAACAAAAGCATAAAAGCTATACTAACTAATACTTTTAAAGACAAATATTCCAAGTCGTTTTTTATTCTTTTAACAAAAAAATAAAAAAAATGAAACGCGACTTGATGTTTAGTTGTAAGTGGATTAGGTGGGAGTTGGAGTGGTAGTCCAAGCTCAGGACTTTGAATATTCCATTTCTTAAATACTGATTAATAAGTCTTTGACATTTTCTTATTGTTTTGAACTTTGAATTATTGTAATTCTAGAACTTTAGAAGAAATCATAAATAGTCGACGGGTGTACTTATTTTGAAATTTAAACTAATTTATTTATTTATTTATTTATTTATTTATTTACTATAACAATAAAAACAATAGCAGGGAATAGTGTTTCACTGTTATTAGTTAAAATAGGTGACGACCAATAGTGCCAAGCAGGTCCAACAAAAGTACAATTTTGCCCTGTTTAAATTTATAGTTTTGTCATTAGTTTTGTTTTTTTTTTTTCTCTCAGCTAAATTACAATTCTGCCCTCAGTTTAAATTTACAGTTTTATTATCGCTTTTGTTTTTTCCCCGTCAAATTACGATTTTGCCCCCGGTGTAAAATTACGGTCATGCGATCGTTTTAGTTTTTCTTTTATTCACAAAACTATGCTTGGTTTCAGGTATGGAATAACGAGGTATAAAAATTCCCGATTTTAGGTATTTTGGTCGGGTTTGGTTTCGTACCCGGGGTTTTCCCACCTATAGTTATCACATATCAGCCTTAATTCCTTTTTTGGGCCTTAAAAACCCATGTCAATATTTGGAAGCCCAAGTTTTCATTAACACCTTATAATACCGATGACATATACATACATATGCATCGGTTTCGGTATAATATATAGGGGTGAACAAAAGGAAAAACCCGACCCTACCCGACCATTATCCTGTTGGATATAATGTTCAATTATCGATTAAGATTCAATGTTGTCGTCAAGGTACGACCCAAAGAGTTACACTTTGGGCAACGAACATGTAACGGTGTTTTAATCGTTAATCACCGGATCACGAAATAATAAGCGTAATAAAAGAAACGGGTAATTATTTAGAATAATTACGGAGAGCCGGATTTAATATTATAATTAATTTGTTAATTATAATAAATTATATATATATATATATATATATATATATTGTTAATTATCTTGATAATTAAAAGGAGAGATAATTGTTATAATTATGAGATAATTATGAAGGAGTTGTGTTTAGGGGAAAAGATCAAATAAGAAGTTTATTTTGGCTAGGAAGTGTAGGAAGCAATAGGATTAGGACATGTGGCATCACTTAAAATAAAGAAAAAGGGTATTTTAGTCAATCCAACCCTTTCTTCTTCCTTATCAAAACCCAGTAACCTCAAAACCCATCATTTTCAAAACCCGCCAACTTCAACCATTTCTTCACTTTCTATCTCAATAATCAATACATTATAGTGCGATTTTCGTCACCAAACAATGATTCAAACACCCGATCAACGTGTTCTTCATTTTTTTTGAAGAAAACCCAGTTTAATTTCATACAAAATCTCGTTTTTCCGGTGATTTTGAAGATAATCACTCGTTCCGTTCGATTGGAGTCTGATAAGTGTTTCAATCATTCAAAATTCGTCAATTGTTGAAGAAATCACTTCGATCCATGTAAGAAATTCTTTAATTTCATTTTTACGATCTGGGTTTTTGATTTAGTCATTGCGTTTTACGATCTTAGCGGGGGTCCAAGGGGCAGAGCCCCTTTACGATCTGGGTTTTCGATTAAATTGCTGTAATACAAATGCATCAGAAAAATTATTTTTTTGTAAATTGCCTCTGGAAACTGCATTGGTTCAGACAGTTCACATCACAGACAATTCACAGCACAGTTCTGCATTGGCCATTGCGTTTTTAGAAAAACACATTCTTGAAGTGTTTTTGGGGCAATTGCGTTTTAGAATGAGTCATTTTTAAGTGTTTTCTGGCCATTGCGTTTTACAAATAAGACATTTTTTTTGTGTTTTTGGTGCATTGCGTTTTAGGTAAAACATTTTTTTATGTGTTTTCAGTCCATTGCGTTTTAGAAAACAGACATTTTAAGTGTTTTCTGGCCATTGCGTTTTAGAAATAAGACATTTGTATGTGTTTTTGGTGCATTGCGTTTTAGGTAAAACACATTTTTATGTGTTTTTAGTCCAGTGCGTTTTAGAAATTACATTTTCTTTTGAGTTTTTAGGCTATTGCGTTTTACAAATAAGACATTTCTTTGTGTGTTTCTGGCCATTGCGTTTTACAAATAAGACATTTCTTTGTGTTTTTGGTGCATTGCGTTTTAGAAAAATGTCATTTTTAGGTTTTTTTTTCATTGCGTTTTACGTAACTGGGGGTTTTCTATTGCGTTTTACGCAACTGGGTTTTTAATTTTTTTTTTGAAAATATAGCAATAGTATACTCGTTTTAAAGATAAAAAACGCTCGTTTTTTTGGTGCAATTTTTATAAAAAAATAATGTCGTATGAAAGAGTTATTAACGTTTAAAAATTTGGGGGGGGGGGGGAATTGGAGGAGAGAGAAACTATTGGCTTGGATTGACTAGAAGCCCCTAAGGGTGAAGGGAGTGGTTAAACAGGTGAAAGTGGCAAACTTTAAAATGAACCAATCAGAGAGTGCCACGTCAGAGAGGAGAAAAAGTTTAAACTTTGCTGAAAAGTGTTGGCAATGGTTTAGACAGTTGAAAGTGGCAAACTTTTTTTTTTTGTTTTTAAAAATTATGTGTTAAATAAAAACAATAAAGCATCGAATTAATTAAAAAAAAACTACATTAAATGTTGATTTATATAATGAAAAGTATAATATTTTTTTTTATGATAAAGCATCAAATTAATTACACACACCCCAAGGTCTTGTCTCTCCCCTTTGTCGATCGGTGACCACATACCGATTGTGAAGTTTGCCGTGCGGTAAAAATGGGATGGCGGCGGTGTTCCCGCTCGGCATTCTCCTTTGCCGATGGGTTTGCCGCCCCACTCCCTTCACCCTAAACAAACTAACGCGCCTCTTTTCTTCCCTTCAATTTCCCTGATTTAATCTTAGCCATTGATTAACTAAATGGATGGTCAAGATCACTTCCTAGCCAAATTAACTTCCTATTGTATCTCCACCCTTGTGTTTAGAATACAATTGGTTTAAAATAAAAGACATATATGTATATCTTTTATACATTAACTTTGACATATACTCATTACAATATAACTCTCAATTATAAGATATACGGAACTTTAATTGATGATAGCTTGTATGCTTACAAAAGGAATCTTATTAGTTAATATATATATGACTCTTACTTGAAGCATATATAGAGATATATACTTCGTACTATTGCTATTCATAAA
This sequence comes from Helianthus tuberosus, assembly GCA_030545235.1. NCBI lineage: Eukaryota > Viridiplantae > Streptophyta > Magnoliopsida > Asterales > Asteraceae > Helianthus > Helianthus tuberosus. The sequence continues at coordinate 202 of JARYGA010047269.1, read as the reverse complement.
AAAAAGGTTTTTGGGATTGGCTGCCGAAAAGAACAAGAAGATGAGCAACAATTCAATTCATGAAGTTCTAATTCGTTTGTACAAACAAATCATTTGTTTCTTTGATTACGCATAAGTTAAGGTTTTGAACTTTATTTTCTTTAGATTTAGGTTTCGTTTCGTTTGAAATCGTTTCAAACGAACAAATCAAATTTCGTGGTCA